>CAJNSZ010000466.1:0-30485 GCA_905329745.1 Rotaria sp. Silwood2
CCACCATCTGTTTGAAATCCCTCGCCATAATCTTTTCCAATTCGAACTGCTGACTGTCCCAGGTCGAGAAATCCGACCATTGAATCTTGTCGACTTCGGTCGGATTCCGACTTAACCCGGTCGGATTCTATCGGATTGAGTCCAGAATCCAGTGACCCGGAATCCGACAGACATTTAACTGGGAAAGGATCTTATCGGATCCGACAAGAACCGATAAAAGGATCCAGTAAGGTTTTATCGGATTCTACAACGAAAGTTGACAAATCCGGCAAGATCCAATCGGATTTTAATCATTAGGCTTCCGCGGTTGTTCTCTTTCCGATTCACTATCATCTGTTAAATATATAATAAATATTAAGATTTTCGTCTACAATGGTAAAAATCCATTGTCTGCTCCTCTTATCATCTTATTGAGAAAGTAAACGCGAGAGAAACTCATATATAGTCATTAAACACAGTGGAAAGATATTAATAATCCGAAAACTATAACCTAACACCCATACCCTTATACCTATATCCTTATGCCTATATTCTTACACCTATACTTTTATACCTATATCCTTATATCCATACCATTATACCTATATTCTTATCTCTATATCCCTATGCCTAAACCCTTACAACTATACCCTCATCCCTATACCCTTATGCCTATGTTCTTACACCTATATCCCTATGTCTATACCCTTATGCCTATACCCTTAAAGCTATACCCTTACACCTATATCCTTACACCTATACCATATCCATATACATTTACACCTATACCCTTATGCCTATACCCTTGCAACTATACTATTATGCCTATATCCTTATACCTATATTCCTATACCCATACCACTACACCCATACCCCATATGTCTATATCCTTGTCACTATAATCTTCAACTAACAGGGCGATGGTTATAATCTGAGTCCCGTACGTCTATGGATTAAGGTAAAAGTTTTAGTACTTGCTAGAGATGCTTTTTTTCTCTGTTATTATAAACTCTTGAATGTTCTAAGTAGGATAGAAAATATTTTGTAGATAACTGAATAGGATCCTAAATGTTCATAGGCGCAGCACTAGCTTAAGGAAAATGATATCGCTCATACAATAGACAAGATTCTGTTCATATGACCGAAAAATACATAGTACTGAAGACTTGCACGAAGACATGAAAAAAGAGTGGAAATGAAGAAAATGGAATGAGAAAACATTGGCAGAGTACAGTTGAATTAATTATGCCAAAAGATCAATTAGATATCTGTAATATGTTGGTGGAAAAGTGGTCATCTCTAATTGTCTATGTGTAAAAGGATGATTGTTACTGATTATCGGTCTTNAGCACACCGGCTGATCTGTTTTTACCAATAATAGAGGCATGTTCAAGACTCATATCCATAAAGACATGCCTAGATAGATCCTCTGTTAAGTATACTGCTTTTTTTTTCTATCTGTGAAAAAGTAAATTTTTATTGTTGGGGGCAATAGTAATACTTAACAAAGGGTCTCCCTGGACATGTCTTTATGGATATAAACTTGATACATGCCTCTATCACTGGAAAAAAAAATCAGCACGTGTGCTCGAGCCGTAATGGAGATATTCAAATTTCTTATCGCACAGTTATTTATGGACCACCCTGTAGATATAATGAAGCGGAGCTGTATATTTAAGATATTGATATCGATATTGGGCCTCAAGATAGCTTCATCTGCCCCTGTGGGACGTGTTTTCTCATGCGCTGGTCTTACTTTGTCTTCACGACGCATCATATTAAGTGAACCATTATTTAAAGATTTAGTACTTTTGAAAGCTAATCAAGCTTTATTATGAATTGATCCATTAGCTTTTTGTTTGCATAAACTGCTTCTTATATTAGATATTATTAATGACGATTATTTTTTACTATTAACTTGTTTTATTTTTTTTTGTAAGAAGTTATTTATCAGTCAATTCTTGACTTTTTCTTATGAAATAAAGTTTTTTAATTATGGATTAGAATTAATTCCATTATCCTTTCATTTCATATTCCAATATAATTATATTTAAAATTACTTTTAGATGTCCATTCACAAAGAAATTTCAGAAAACAAGTCTCACAAATAGACACCATAAAACAGCATTGATATAACTAATCAACACTGATGACCAAGGAAAATTCAAAAGACATGAATTTATAGTGTGTAGGTTAAAATGTCACGAATACTTTGTAGATATTTCTGAGAATACAAAGTAGTAATATATAAGGATATTGATATCTGATTAAAGTACATTTCGTACTTAAAATACTGGTACTCCAGTAAATTAGTACAAATATTGGTACTTCAGTACAATCTTTCAATACAAGTAAATTTACTGATACTATTAGACTGTACTTAAGTAATCGAGAATACTGATTAAAAGTATCTAAAGTACCAAGTATTTTACTGAGTATCCAATCACTGATTCAAGCATAGATTGCTGCGAAAACTTGTAGATATGGACAACAAGAACAAATATTTATATATAAATATCCTTGAAAAGCTTCTTCGAACCCTACCCAGGAAAAAAGTTTTCCAGTAAAACCGCGGTTCTTTTTAACTCACCGCGGTTTTCTGCCAAGAGAGCACGGTATTGTACATCACAGTTAGTCGCGATTTTTAAAATTGTGGTATACCCATCAATAGTCGCGGTATTCCACATTTCGGTTAGTTGCTGTTTCAAAAACTGCCATGTTCCACGGTCCGAAAACAATCGCGTCATACCCCGTCTGGAGAAACCCTCGCGAGTCAGACCGTTAATTCATTTTTTTAGAAACTCCGTCTTACCATGTCTTTTGGAAACGGCGTCGCACCGCATATAAAAAAAACTGCTGGAGTCAAACCGTTTATTTGGTTTTTTGAAACCGCGTCTTACCGGGTTTTTTAAAACTGCGGTTCTCATCAGTTTTGAAAAGACGAATAATATATCTGACTGTCGCGACCGAAAAACCGCAGTTTTTTCGCATTTTCTCCATTGGTAGTGAATGTTCCATAGACAGACGCCATCAACATTACTCGATCTAATGGTGAAACTCCGACTTCAATAACTATAAACGATCTGGAGTTATTCAAAAAATGGTGATTGACATTTTAAAAGAATTCGACAATAGATAGATTTACAAAAGTGCCTAGAAATATACGCTTTTAGGCATGTCTGGGTATTCAGATTGGATAGCATTTTTTTTTAACTTGGTAACTTTGAATACATTGAAATTATACTGTTTCTACTCAGTTTCTAATTTACAATCACAATATAATATTTTCAAGCAGTTCATAAAATAACTTAAGTTAAACTTTGACAATTTCTGTAGAAAAAGTAAATGTATCGTCAAAAATATTTTTTTTAGTTATCCGAATTAAAAAGATATTTTTTTGCCAAAGAACGATGAATTCGAAATGAAAAGTACATATTCGTGACCAACTTGTCGAGCTCTACCGAATCATGTATATGTAAACATATGAGCGAAAACAAAAATCCAGTCAAATTTTACATTTCCCGCAAGTTACAGAAATTACACTGTACGTTTTTGTGTCCTTACAAAAGTTTACTTTTTTTGTGCTTCATTCTATAATTCATTGCAATAAACTTCTTCATTTGTCTTCTTATCTACAATTTTCTTCCTTTTTAACTATTTATTTTCCGTACTAAATTATTATTCTTACTTTTTCTCATACATATCCTGAAATATCATATATTACTGCTCAAGAACACCCGTCTAATGATTTATTTGCTTTTTCAATTCTGAAAGTATAACAACAGTTGTACAGACTTTTCGATGATATAATAATGAAAATATCTGACAGCAGCTGATCTTAAAGAAATGCAAGGATTGCAGTCTTTAAAGGCAGTATGGGTAATATTGGTTATGCTCATGAATGTGATGTATAGCGTGTCCAGAAAATTGCTAGGCAAAAAATAAAATTTGAATACCTTCGCCATATTTTCACCATATGGACTGATATTTTTAGCAATGATAAAATTATGTTAATAGTTCATTTTCATAAGAGAAATATAGTTAAAAGGCATTTTGAAGCATTTAAAATTGACCGTAACATAGAACTGTTGCCTTTCACAAGTTATGGAAAAACAATATATTTATTCGCTTAGCCAAGATTAAATGATATTTAATTTTTTCAATTATTCGCTCACACTAGCGTTGCTTGGACTCATATTTATACTACAAATACATGTCATATTACTTTGTGTAGTCTGAAAGTTTCAGCCATACAGAGCAAGAATCTATTGATAAAACGACAATGTCAATTTTTCATCACCCGTGAAATGTTATAGATCTTTTGGTGAAGTCAGTTATCTTATATGAAAACAATTTTTGAGAACGTTTCTCTTATAAATATGAACTATGAACATTCTTCGATCAGTGGTAAAAATATCAGACCATTAGTGTCCGACTTGGGTCGAGTCGGATCGTGTCGGATCGCTAGCAATTGACCGATTTCGAACCTTTTATAAGACAAACGACAATTACAGACGAGACAATAGTGTCTTTGTTTTGAATATTGAGAGAGGTTATATAGATACACTGAAAAGATTGTTAATCTGTGAAAAAAACTCGTCTTTCTTGATAAAAAAATATCTTGGACGTCGGGTCGGGTCAATAAAAAAACTTTTGACCTCGGGTCTGGTCGTGTTGGGTCACGAAAAATTGATCCATGTCGGAGACTACAGACCATGTGATTGAAATATGGTGAGAAATTGAAATTTTTCTTTGTCTAGTGATTTACTGAACACTCTATATAGTAGCTCAATGCTGTTCTGTACAGCTTGTTTAGTAAGATCAAAATCTAGTTAAAAGTATTTCTATTTATAAAATAGTGAAAAAAATGAACTGTATTTTGTTGTCATGCATTAAGAGAAAATTCAATTTAGGAAAAAAATTGATGCAAGTAAACAACAACATCGGAGACTCGCGCTTTTAAGGATCTAAATTGGAGCCGGGAGAGTAACAATAAAAGCTTCGAACCGTGCTTTTTGAAGAAAAAACATGTACTAAAACGACGCGCTTTGGTTCTCAGGAACGCATTCTTGAGTGACCAACTTCACACAGAATATGTAAGGACATAGATGATGTCGTGCGAATAATATTCATATGCAGTTTATGAAAAATTTGCACTATCACTATGTAGTATAATAATGATTTTGTAGAAAAATAGGCTTTTGAAAAGTTTACCAGACAGCCTCTTGTAGGGAAGCCAACTTAAACTTTGTACCAAGTGCAGACACAGACAACCACCGTTCGTCAGCTTTATTGATTTAGGTGACTAGCAATAAGAAAACGCGTTCCTTGATCAGAAAAATGCCTTACTAGGAGAAGAAAAGCCAACAGGACTGAACGCATTTATCTCTACCAGAAATACCCAGGTCGAGAAATCCGATCACTGGATCTTGTCAGCTCCAACCAGAATCAATGTCGGAAATGGTCGGATTCCGACTCGTTCCAGGCGGATTCTATCGGATTGAATCCAGAATCCAATGGCCAAAAATTCGACGAACATTTGATAGGAGAATGATCTTATCGGATCCGACAAGTTCCGATGAAAGGATTCGGCAAGGTCTTATCGGACCCTGCAACGAAACTTAACAGATCCGATAGGATTTTAATCATTAGGCTTCAATAGTTGTTCTCTTTCCGATTCACTATCATCTGTTAAATATACAATAAATATTAAGACTTCTGACACCAATGGTAAAAAGTCCATTGTCTGCCCTTCTTATCACCTTATTGAGTACGAAAACGCGAGAGAAACTCAGATATAGTCATTAAGTACAGTGCAAAGATATTAATAATGCGTTAACTATACCCCTTTGCCTATACCCTTACACCCATACCCCTATGTCTATACCCTTACATCCATATACCTATGCCTATATTCTGATAATTATATCCTTACAACTATAGCCTTCAACGGACACTCAGACGGCTATAACCTTAGTTCCATGCACCTATGGATTAAGATAAAAGTTTTAGTACTTGCTAGAAATTCTTTTTTTTTCTCTGTTATAATAAATCCTGGAATGTTCTAAGTGGCATATCAAATATTTTGCAGCTGGATGAATAGTAACCTAAATGTTCGTAAGTCTAGCGCTACCTTAATGAAAAGCATATAGCTCACACTGTAGAGAAGATTCTTTTCACGTAATCAAAAAACAAATAGTGCTGGAGACTTTCATGAAACCATGAAAAAAATGGTGGGAATGAAAAAAATGAAATGAGAAAATATTGGAAGAGTATAGTTGAATCAATTAGGCCAAAAGGTTATTTAGATATCTTTAGTATGCTTGTGGAAAGGTGTTCATCCCTAATTGACTATGGGTAAAAGAAGGATTGTTACTCATGATTGGTCTTTCATTTCGATGAATTTTTTCTAACGTTTTCACATTTTTGCATTTTCGCATTTTTCAATTTTACTTTGAATACTTTTTGTTTTTGTGGAATGAGAAAAAATTTAAACTAAAAATGTAAGCATGTTGAAAAGAAAGATTGTTCTGATGTGGAAGACACTGAATTTGTAATGGTGCTGAAGCTGGATGAGTTCGAAACAGTTAAAGATTCTAGTGTGTTATTAATAGGGAAGGTCCTTCAACCAATAGAAAACGACTATAATAAGATAAAAATATAAAGTACTACATTATTTGATATTGTATTTATGATAAAGACTTACTATTCTAGATGTTTTCTTATAAATAAGAAATTCTATTTGGTCAAACAAAAAGAGCTTCTCTATAGTACCAGCTATACATCTTCCCTAGTGATAGAGATAGAGTTTTGAAAATTTAGGGTCTTATTCATGTTGTTGCAAAATATTTTATGTCACATTTAGAGCCTTTTCAGATCTGTAACTAAAGAGCAGAAGCCATTTTTTTAGCAAGTAGACAAACTTTTGTCTCACACTGTTAGTAACATTAGAGAACATCAAACCGCAGTCGAAAGCAAAAAGGATGAAGAAAAGAAGCTTACCATGTAATTAATAAGCGGTAGAGAAGAACTGTTGCCAAATAATTTTGCTGCCTCAGACGGAAGCACACGAGTACAAATAATAGAAGCATACCATAACGAAAAGAGATCACTGATCATTATTCTATAGATTGATACAGTCAAAATATTATGATATGAGAAATTCTTTGGTCTAAATAACTCTTGTTCATTGCACTACGTACATTGAAAGTATTCGATGTCTATTTATCACTAATTGAGCGTCCAAGTCTTGTACTCAGTTAAATGTTTATGATATTAATCTGGTGCAACACTCCAATCGATTTAGTGCTTTCATTCTTATTGCAGTAGTGAGATTAATATTAAAGTATGAAAAATCATCCAATTTTATTTGGAAAATAGTGCTCTGCTAATCATTTTTTAATAATGCTCCTTCATGCTGCTCATTCATTAGAATATCTGAGTCCATTTTTTTCGTTGAAATCTAACAAAGCGTTCAATTAGAAATGGATTTATACACAGAACATATGTTCCACTGCAACCAGACAACTTACTTCTCGGAACTGGATGGAACCGACTGGATTCTGACAAATGAATCCTACTGGATCTGTCCTTCGGATTTCAACGGAATCCCATAATCGGAATGCGTCGGAAATCATGTGAATCAATTGAGATACAATCGGATTCCGACAATCGGAATTCTATCGGATTCAGCTATCGGAATTCATTGGATTGAAAAAGATCCAACAGAATGCGATGGCTCACTTTCGATCTGGGTACATTCGAGAAGAACGTATTCTGAATACGCTTTTAATCGCACCTTGAAATGTTTTCTGGAGACTTTTAGTGTTCCATAGAAGTGCATAATTAAGACGCTTTTGGGGCTCTTCTGTAACGCGCTTTACGGTTCAAGAACGATCCTCTGTAAATAATATTCTTAGTAAGTTATAATTTACTTGTTTTGGCTAAAAAATGCGTTTTTTTCATATCTAAACAACGTTCCGAAAGAGGGCTGAAAGTGCCTTAATAATGCGTTTTTTATTGCAGCACCGTGTTTTTAGCTGTCTTTTTCATCATTCTTTCCAATGCTCAAAGACATATAGATCTTTTTGGAACTGTCTCAAAATTTCATTCACGCTGGCAAGTGATTAAAATAAATAATTTGTCAGAAGGAGACCTTCTAAGAGAAGTCTTTGATCAAATGAGCAGAAATAGTTTAAGTGTATTTGACTAACTGTTTTTTATCAGGGTAAAACCATTCATCAAGACAGAAAGAAAAGGTTTGAAATAGAAGCGGATTATGCTAGTAGCTTAAAAATTTCAAAGAATGGTATCTAACCTGGAATCCTAAAAGAGTTCCGCATGAATCTGTTTTCTAAAGAGTTCGGGGAATTTCTTCGTGAGTCTTTAATCAAAGAACATTATTTACACTATCTTTACGCTAAAATAGTGCATATCTTAGCTAATATTTAGTAAAGCGTTGGAAAGCTTTTCCTGGACAATATAGTTATAGAATATACAAATATGTGCTAATCAGAAATTTTTTACATCTACTTTCAATTTTTCGCTTGTTTCGTACTTAAGTTACAATTTACTTATATGGATGATGAAATCGTTTGAAAAAAGTCTTCACTTACAACAACAAGTATACCAGCAGAATATGTACGGCATTCGGTTTTAATTAGATACTGTCCATACCAAAGTGCCGCTGTAAAAACAATACCAATAGCAACATTGGAAAATACTTGACATAGGCCTTGAACAAGGCCTTTCTTAAATCCAATCGATGGTATTTGTGATAAACTACTGGCGTATCTGTAAAAAGAAATAGGTATTTATCAAGTAAAAAAATATAAATGTAGATAATAAACCTATCATATTCCTTCATCTGCCCATTAAAAGCTGTTACTGTACGTATAGCTGTTAATACTTCTTGTGCAATTGTATTTGCTTTAGCATATGCATGAATTTGTTTCTGTGTATATTTTACAGTAAATTTGATTGTTAAATTAAAAGCTATAATAACAAGAGGAGCAATCGCCAAAATGACTAATGTTAATTTCCACCCTTTAACAAGTGCAAAAATAAGACAACCTATCATACGAGCTAATAATGAAAGAAAATCAGCCACTTTGTCACCAATTCCTTCTTTAAGTTTGAGTAAATCGTCTGCTAACATATTGCTTAATTTGCCTTTACCACCAAGTAAATCAAAATATGACATATCTTGATAAAGAATATTATGAAATAAACGAAATCTAAATAAATAAATAAATAAATGTATGTATTCAGAAGAATTGAATGCAAGGGAAGGGGGAGGGAGAAGCATACTTTTCCAGCTGTGAATTACGGCGAAGTACAGAAGTGTCAAGAAGTATCAAGAAGCTCCAAGAAGTACCGAGAAGTACGAAGAAGTACTGAGAAGTATCAAGAAGTACGAATAGGTGTCCTACAGCACCAGCTCCACAGCACACCAGAATTGAGTTGAAGAGCTGGTAGACAGCTCCAGCTCACGTACGCTGGAGCTGAAACTGTTCAGCATCTCAGCTCCCGTGAGCTAGAGCGAGTCACCAGCTCTTTTCGTATGAGCTATCTCATAGTTTTCCAATAGCTACCTGGGGAGGCCCCATAGGTCTTCAAGGGCTATCCTGTAGAGGTACACATAAGTCTGATAGGACTATGATATGGGGTTACCCATAAGTTTGAAAGAACTATGCTATGAGGGTGCCCATAAGTCCTCAAAAGCTATCAACAAGTTAACAATGAACACTGTTATCTCGCGTTTCATGTCAGGAAAGCAAGTAAATACTTGAGATATATGCAAAAAATTGCGCTGGAATTTCTCTAGTTCTTTAAAGTAATTCTAGTTAAAGCTAAAGCTTAGTTACGTGTAAAATAACAAGTTATCTTTTCCGATCGTTATATAAATTGAATCTACTTTTAAAAATATCTAACTTCTACAGTATTCAAAATGAAATTCCTTACAAAACTCACTAAATCTCGCTAAAAACAATAATAAGTTAAAGTTTAAGGCAAACAATACGCGTCTTTTCGTTCAAAATTTTTGTGTTTAAATGCGTGTGACTGTATGAACACAATAAAATCGCTAAAAACTTTAAAAAAAAACGCGTAACAACGCGTAAATTGAGAGAAGAATTTATGTGTATTTATGGGTTCATCCACCCGTAACGCGTTACAACGCGTTTTTTTTGAAGGGCTTGTCTGACTGGGTACTCTTCAAGGGGTTATCTGGATGAGGGATGTCGGGTGTCGCTAACTGTTCAAGAGATATCTAGAGTCACTCGTCATAGGTTTCCAAGGGCTTTTAGGAGTAGGTCGCAAAATTGTGGTAACGACGTCACTCGTAAGTCATCTATTAACTTGTGTCGAATGTGGTACGAAATCCTAGATTAGGGATAATCCGAGGGGGAACAACTGAGACTTCGCTCTTGAAGTCAGATGAAGTCTCAGAAGTCTCGTAAAATCTTATGAAATCTCATGAAGTCTCCTGAAATCTTATGAAGTCACATGAAGTCTCATGAAGTCTTCTGGATTTTTCGGCGTACACTTAGTGTATAAAAACTTCATAAGAAACACAATGAAATCGTAAGTTTTTTGATGATCTTATTTTAGCAGATATGTGAACTTTTATTTATGGGTGGGAAGTTACCGTTACCGAATCGTTACCTGGTAACTGGTAACGGTAACAGTTCGGTAACGGTTCGGTAACGGTAACTTCCCACTCAATTGTTGACGGATACTCTTGGATCTTCAAGTCCTATAATAGGGAGGTACACATGGGTCCTCAAGTCCTACTAAAGTGGGTACCTTTGGGTTCTCAAGTGCTTTTTGAAAACAATTTTTTTTCAAAAAAATTTCAGGTGTTTTCAAAAAAGTTTATTTTTTCTCAAAAAATGTGCTTCTGTATTAAAAAAAATTTTCGAAAAAACTTTTTTTTCAAAAATAGAACTTGAGAACCCTAGAATAGCTCCGTATAGAAGGGCTTCAGGGCCCTAGGGTTCGGGACTGGGGATGGGAGACAATTACCATAGCGTTACCGTTACCGGATAACTAGTAACGGATCCGTTACCAGTTACTTCGTAGCGTAACGGTAACTTTCCTCCCCTAGTTTTGCGCGGTACAAAAATCTGATGGCTAAGGCTTCTTGATCACTCATTCAGTCTTGAAGTCTCTTAAAGTTTAATGAAGTCTTCTGAAGTCCCATGAAGTCTCAGAAGTCTCGTGAAGTCTCGTGAAGTCTCTTTAAGTCTCATGAAGTCATTCGAAGTCTTCTGAAGTCTTTTCAAAATTTGAAGTCTCTGTTGTTGAAGTCACTTGAAGTCTTTTGAAGTCTTTTGAAATCTTGAAGTTTGAAGCCTGCTGTTTTTCCCTCGGAGTAACCTAAGAGTCATGCACTTGAGCTTTCCTTTGAGAAGTAAAAACCCAAGCAGACATTAAAAAGCATGCGATGGGTGCGACGAGTGCTTGAAAATATAATGTATCTATTTTTTGTTCGTTCTGTTTCGATTTTGAGCCCACCGGCAGCCATCGGATTCCGAGCACTCGAAAGTTATCCTATCGGATATATATTTTCGACTCCTCAAGAACTTTTAAATCGCTCGCCACTCCCCGGAGTTTCGAGTACCCGAGAAGACGAAGCCTGTCGGAAGAATCTTATCGAGTGCTCCAATAGAAAGAAGTCTAGGATAATAGCACTTTCAAGTGGTGAACCTTAATTTTCCTTTTGTGAAACTTACTCAAAAAGATATTTACAAATATTTGCTTCATTGAGCTAACTTAGAAGAGTGATGAATGTTGAACACATGTTTTCCTGAATTTCGTAATTTTCTAAAAAGTGTTTAATATTAAAAGAGCAAAAATGACAGGCAAGACTGCTATGTAAAATGATGTTGACCAAAACAAAAATTCATCGAAGGAGAATGCATTTGAGATGAGTCTAACTAATGAATCGGCTTTTCTTCAAGTTTTCGACATCATATAAGTAGCTTATTTAATAAATAATTGACTTTCATGATAAAGTATAAAATCAATCTTTATAAATTTTGTCAAAGATTCATAACGTAATATTCGTTATAATTTTGTTTTGGTCAACATCATTTTACATAGCGGTCTTGCTTGTCATTTTTGCTCGTTTAATATTAAACGCTTTTTAGAAAATTACGAAATTAAGGAAAACATGTGTCCAACATTCATCACTCCTCNAAGTTACAAAAAACGCCAACAAACGCGTTTTCGTGCGTTCTTTTAATGAGCGTTAATGGCTTACAATCGCGGTTCCCGATTGTGCGTTTAAACGCGTTTTTCAAAATTTTTGTCTGGCTGGGTAATAAAAATTCGTGTGTAGAATTTTAATAAAGCATATTGAACTGCAGTATAGTTTTTTCAAATTAACTTAAAACAAAAAAATTGAACAAGTACAACAACTTCAAGCTATTTCACAATGGAGCTGTGTCCCATAGAACATTCGAATGTTTGCATAGGAACGATTAATCGACAAACAATTGATTGTTAGAAATCATCTCATTGATGAATTCTTCGATACTTAACCCTTGAAAATCACTGTCGTGTAAAGAGCTCAGAATTTTCGATGAGACTAACTATTGATAGGGCATTATGATTATATTTTCAATAAGGGAGGCACATACATTCAAATTAGCGTCTTATCTGTATATGTTAAATAATTTTCTTAAAACCATGAATTTATGTACAGCGCTACAAGAGAAAAGAATTTTAAAGAAGTTTCCACTGATCAAAATTGAACTGAATAGTAAAAACTCTCTTTTCACCAGGTTTATTCTCATAGAGCAATCGTAACTTCGATAAGTATTATCATTTTGAGTAGTCGGTAATTCGAAGGATGTTGAAAGGTCGAAATGGATCCAAGCAGTCGAGAATCAATGTCCGATAGGGGGATATTTCTGAGAGCTCCATTATCGATGGATTCGAAGGGCTCGAATGTCAAACAGAACGAGAAAAATAAATCTATGTCAAGTTCCGACTATTCGTCGCACCACTCATTGACTTTTTACGATCTGCTTGGGTCATTACTATAGATTGTTTAAGTTTTTTTCTCGTTTTTCTAATGAACAATAACGATATTCACGAAGATCTTTACTTTTTCTCATTTAAAAAACTTATTAGCATAATTCAAAGATCTTTTCAATGTAAAACCGATAGGAGTTACACGATATATGTAGAAAAAAAACAATTTAAGGTTGAATGATTTGTTGGTGATGACATACATAGGAAATAATCAATGCTATTTTCATTCAAAATAATGAGATATTTCATCATTTCACAAAGCTTCATTTTCGATATTATAGAAAAAATATGAAACTAACTCAGTAGGGTTTCTCATTAAGATTCTTATGGAAAACTGTACGACCCTTCTTTTGATAGAAGAATCAAGATTATATAATATATCTATAGGTAGATAAATGGAAAATACCCAATATTCCAATATTCATGCCGCAATTGGCATAACAGATAGAATCGCTTTTATTCTACAATAAAAAAAGCAATTCTAATTAGTAGTTATTTCTCTACAATGAATATCCATTGAAGAAAATAAAAGATTTATTAACATATGATAAGTAAGAAAGAAAGAAAGAAAATAAGTTTTTATGAGTTATTTTAAATAAAGATAATCACATGTTGTAAAATTATGAGGTCATACGAGATTCAGATGCTAATAGCATTCGGATCAGGTTTTTCTCCGAAACAAAAATGTCAGACCGCCCTCTTAGTAGTATTAAAAATATAATAACACGAAAGTTGGTAATCCACCAACAACCAAACAAAAACTTTTCCAAAGCTCTTGGGGCAGTGTTCGACATGAGTCACTTTTAGTGACCCGACCCGACCCGACCCGAGAGCAAGAATTTTTTTCAAAACATGACCCGACCCGAAGGCAATTTTTTCCTGATTAATATAAGCAAAGTTTTAGGATATATATATTTTAGAAATAATTATAATTAACTCATTTTAAACAAAATTAATGTGTATTCTATATTGGGAAGTTGCGTTTTGTCTTGTCCAGCATTCTATTTAAAATTATTTTATTTTATTTCATGTTCGTTTCTTTTTCTTTTATTTTTTTTTCTTAATTGAACGTAGAAAAACAATATCATCTACCACATCTGGAGAAATGTTTGATCGACGTTCGGAGACCACTTGACCAGTCGCACTAAAGCTGTGCTCCACGCTAGTTGATGTTGCTGGGACTGTTAAAATTTAGAATTCGAGTTTGGCCAAAGCTGGAAAAAACCAGCCACTGTCTTCTAAAATTCAAGTATATCAGATGTGTTTGTTTCACGATGGTCAAATTTAAGATATCGAGATATTTCATCTTGTTTACGTGATATTAGTGGATTATCCACATATCTTGCAAGATAATCACGATTGTCATGATCATCATCACTATCACTATATGTAAGTGCTGATGATGCAACCGATTGTGTAATACCTTCTAATCTGTTTCTTAAATATTTTGTGTTCATATTTGTTCTTCTGTCGTTGCCCGCCACAAAGAACGATAACTTGGATTCAGCATAGCAGCTGCAAAATGAGTATCTTGTAATTCTATATTTGTTCCAGAATGGCACTACACTTGTTTTTTAGAAAGCATAGTATTGATGAGTCAACAGCTATTGTCTTTAGTTCATCTTTTAAATGCCAAACACAAGAAACCACTATCGGCAATGTCGGACGATCCTTTGTTTGAAGATCGACGATTATCCGACGAAATGGTTCGAGAAACCAGAGAATATCGTATGAAATAATACTGAAATTTGGAAAATGAATAAAAATATCTTCTCATGCAGTTTATCTTAGCACAATTATAGAGTACAGATAGAATTTGCACGACACAAAATTTCTGTGACTAATTATATAAGTATAGAATACAACTTAATAAAATACAGTGCTTACCTTAAGTACTTTTCCGTCGATCGATGTAAGAAGATGAAACATATTCGTTTCAGAAAGAATTATAATCAGAATATCATATGATCTATCAATGCTATTTAACATCGCATGTAACCACAACCACCTTGTTTGATTTTCTTGAATAAGACATAAACCACCTTTTTCTTGTATTTTTTTATTTAAGCCTATTTTTCTGATATATCGAACCATTTTTTTTTACATCCATTAATGGTTAAAATTACTATATGTAATGAACCGCTGCATTGTTCATCAAATTCAATGTCCGACTCATCCGAATCACTTTCGTCTAACTCTTATTGTCTCTTCCTTTTTTTTAGTAAATTGAAGAGTATCATCAACGGTGACTTTAGGCCAAGGGGGAAAAGGCTGATTTAAATCATCTAAAAATCAACATTAAATCATGTGAAACAATGAGTTTTGATGATTTTAAATCATTAAATCACAAATCGCCTTTTCCCCCTTGCTTTAGGCACTATATTGAAATGGAAAAATTTAATAAGTCTAAAAATTTTACGCTAGAATAGATTGCTTTCAAATTTGATCCATGATCAATAACGAAAGTTGCTGATTTTCGATACTGTTGAATATTAAATTCGCTCAGTATTGCATCAATTAATTTGGATACATTCTCTGCCGATTTGTTCTGATATAGGAAATCACAACAACACAAATCAATTGTATGTATAACAGAATCTTCAACGGAGATAGCTGTCATACCTGTAAATATAAGATAGGTATGCTTTACGACATAAGAAAAAACATTTGATACGCAAATATGCTTGTTTTTTATACTGATCTTTCCAAAGGTCTGGACTAAACGCCAATTCACCACGTGCACCTACAACAGCTAAACGAGTTGCTACTTTTGATCGAGAAATGTCAGCAAGAGGGTGGGTGTGGGTGTAGGTATCGGTATGGATGTGGGTATGGGCGTCAGCCTCTTCAATGACTCACACCCACACCCTAATTTTACAGGAAAATATCCTGATCATGAATATGTTTATCATTTCTTGGGACTAATTTACGAGAAGACTGGTCAGCTTGGAAAAGGTGTTGAATATTTGGAAAAATCACTTGAAATGAAATTAAAACAATATTCCGCAACCGATCCCCGCTTAGGTCCTACGTATAATAACCTGGGAGAGATCTGTCGTAAACAGGGCGACTTTGAAAAGTCACTATCTTATTCCAATAAAGTTTTTTAAATAAATCTAAATATGCCCAATCCAAATGAGCATATACTCTCTACCGACAATAATAACATTGGAGCAGTGTATGATGATCAGAAGTGTTACGCAGAAGCAGTGAAAATGTATAAGAGATCGCTCGAACTCAGAATGAAAGTTCATCCGCCAAATCATCCTTCCATTGCCACAGTATACAACAACATTTCACAAGTTTATAGCTCACTCAAAAAGTACGATGAAGCAGTTGAGTATTTGAATAAATCACTTCAAATTCGTTTAAGCTTCCTTCCACCTAATCATCCGTCATTAGCTACAGTCTACAACAACCTCGCTTCCACATTGTATAAGCAAGGTAAAGTAGAAGAAGCTTTGCAACACATAAAGACAGCGTATGAAATTTTTTCAAAAAATTTCACACCTGATCATTCGGTTGTTATCAGAGCTCGTGAATGGATTACTCTTATGGAGAAAGAAACCAATGAAAATGCGAAGGAAGAAATTCAAAACTAATATTATCGCTTCTCAATTACGATGAATTTCTGGTGCGTCTTTTTTGCCACATCTATGCCACTTCTCCACAATAAAAGGTTCATTGTAGTATGTTCTATCCATAGCTGCATTACACCGATGAGTGTGGGTGTGGATGTGGGTGAGGCTGTGGGGTAATCTGTTGAGGTAGGATGGCAATATGATTGCCATCCACACCCCATACCTACATCTACATCCACACATCCTATTTACCCTACAGACAATATTCTTAAATAGGTTAAAATCGATCAGTTTAGTTAAATACAGATTTTTTTAAATGGAAAGATACTTGAATGAAATCCAAATACGTTCATTTATTTAAAAATCCACATATTTCGTATGTTTATTCTGCCACTGATTATTGTTTAAATACAAGTAATAGAATATTATTTTTATTGAGATTTCTCATTCGATGCAATATTCTTCATTCATATAGCATATCATGGTAAATACTACTACCATACTCAAGTTGTTAGATGTTGGTTTAATCATCATTACTATTTCATTACTCATTTAACTCAACCATCGTTAGATAAAAGAAAACAGATATTGGAAAATAACTTTCAAAGTTGAGACGTGTGAATATAATAATATAGAATACGGAATTAAAAATAGGATTTTAGATTAAACAAGGTGATACATGTGAATAACTTCATTCGATTCCATGTAGCTGATGATCAAACGATATCTCTTATGCCGTTACATCAAAAATGCTCTAAAACTCCTTGACAGCAGTTTTAAAAGTTGGAATTTTTATAGGAATAACATAGATGTAGATACGCCTAGATCCTGATTTTGATAAATGAATATTCAACGTTTACTTGTTAAAATCTAATGATAATAACAATTTTAAACAATATTGATTATCAATCTGTGCAAACATAATTTATTCTTTATTGAAAGTAAAAAATACTAATGCTAAAAATATCGAAACAAAAATCTTTTCATTGCATTTGAACATATTATCTATGCAAATAAAATAACAATATCAGATTCTTCTTGTTTTCAAATCAGAAAAGATTCTGTCGATCCAGTCGAACTCGAACATTAATTTTATTTTATTCGATTTCGATGCATACGGACGGTACTTTTTTCTCTTTTCCTATGATGAACCAAGATGTGAAACGTGCGGGCTAGTCTCATTGCAGATAGTTTTTCGTTTAAGTTATATTTAAAGTAAACAAATATTGGTCAAGATGTGGGCTGCGTGTAGTGAAAAAGGACACCCACACCCACATCTATTGCCGAGCACGAAAATTCCATGTTCGTCTGGTATGCGAAAGTTGCCCACTGTGCTACACCCACAAACTCAAGTCTGTCTCATGTATGCATGAGCATTACGCTCGCCACGTCTCCACCAGGATGGTTCCTGGTCGCGCACACGGGTGCGAATAAAATAGCTATTAATTCTTTTTTATTTAATCGCGATTTATTTGTAAGAGAAAGAGAACAAAGAAAAATAAAAGAAAACATCGTATTGAATTTATGCGATTTTAAATTCTTGTACTCGATTATTTCCGTAATCGACGACATAGAGATTGCCGTGTCGATCAAATGATAAACCGACGGGACGAGCGAGTTGATTCGACGATGTTCCATAATGGTTCCCACCAACAATGACAGTTCTCTGTGTGACTCCTTTCGACCAACACAGGATTCGATCATTATAATAATCAGCTACATAGACAGTGCCTAATTGATCAACAACGACTCCATTAGGATATGACAATTGTGTAGGACTATTTCCTTGACCACTGGTTACATCAATGCCTTCCTTTGCACCTTCTTCCCATTTCATCACACGGTGATTGTAATAATCAGACACATACACTGAATGGTCTCGATCGACAAATACGTATTGTGGAGAAGAGAGTTGATTGAGACGATTTCCTTGTCCATTGCCCCCTGCAATCACTGTTCCTTGAGATTCTCCTCTTCGATATCGTCTCACTTCATTTCTTATACGATCAACGACATAGAGAAATCCCTTCTCGTCTATTGTCAAACCCACACATGAGATGTTGGAGATGATTGTTTCTCCACTAGTACCATTTCGACGAGGCCATCGAACTACTCTTCCATTACCATCGCAAATTATGAGACTATCTGTCTCTTTGTCAATAATCACATCTGATGGGGAGTTTAACTGATTAGCTCCATTTCCACGTCCATTTCCACCAGCGACCACTTGTCCATTCGTTGCACCCAATTTCCATTCCATTATACGGTCATTCAAGACATCAGCGACATAAATTGCTTGATTATCATCAACATATAAAGCCACTGGACCGTTGAGTTGGTTGGTTCCATTGCCTTCTCCATTTCCTCCAGCCACAGTGATACCATTCTGTTGCCATAGAGCATTTGGAAGAATGTCAGTGGAGCTCCCACGTAATGGATAGACTGAAATAGAGACAGACTACAGAGAGAAACAAGTGAAAAATTCATTTGAATTTTTGGCAAAATCAAAATCGTTCCAAGTTTCGGTTCATTTCTGAATGTTCTCTTTTGATAGTGAGTGTTTCCCTTGTTTTTTTCTCGAGAGGGTGAGACCATCAAAATATTATTTATTTTGATTTTTTCTAAGAATTTAAAAAAGATTTTAGTAGGTCATCATAATTAATAAATCATCAATGCAAAGTGAATTAAGTTCGTTTTTCTTTGGAAAGAGAAATATATTTATGTGGAGAACTTATTTCTTCATATTCAAACGAATTAGGAATTTTTCCGATAGATTGAGAAAAAGAATCAAAGTTCACATTTCTACATGTAACTATTTAAAAAAGACATATCAAAAGTTGAAATTATTTCATCAGTTTTCTGGTCAATTTTTCCATATACATTAAATGTATGTTTAAATATTTATCTGCAGCATCACGTACTCATTAGAAGTCATTTTTTAACGCATTATGTTATTCTTCTAGAGTCAATTGTTTTTCACTTTAAATAACCTCAACATTATATAAATGAATTTATTATCCACAGAAGTTGAAAAGGAAAAATAATGAAGGTGGTCAGAAATGTTTTATACCATTGGTGGTTCTAATTTTCGATTAAATGAAGGATTTCTAAATAAAACTTGTAAATATAAAACCAATATTCTATGATTTTTTTTCATATTTAATATACGTACGTGTATATTTGTTAGGCAAGCTTTTCATATCTTACTTGTTTTATTCTGAAATTTTTACAATATACAATAGTTTTTCATCAAGATGGCAGACTGATTAGTGAATACAACTAGCATACAATTTTTGATCGTATTTCAATTATAGTAACAAATAGAAGTTTAGTAGATTGTCTTTGAAACAAAAGTATTCAAAATTCCTAAGTGAAATGTATTCTATATTATTTCTCAAGAAATATTTAAAAGGATAACAATATCTCAAAAATCTTTCAAAATTTTCAGGTCTCAATAGAGTAATAGATATCAACATCATTAAGAATTCCAATTATGAGACAAAAAGAATTGAAAACTATCATAGAGAATAATACTAAACTCAGGAAGCACTAACGGATGAAGAAATCTATGACATGGAAGAAATAAAAATGAAATTGACAATTATTAAGCATTAACCATTATCACTTTAATTGAAAAAGAAATTGATGTTTTAATGTTGGGAAAAGAATTTAAAAACAACTTTTCATTTTGTTAAAACCGCGATTAAATGATAGTTTTTACAAATAAAATCTTTCAATCTTTTCAATCATCTTATTTATCTTCTTCATGATCATTCCTTACTATGATACTACTTCACAAACATGTGCAAAGAAAAAGCCCATTTAAATATTATGTATACAAAGATGCAAAAAAACAAAAAACGTATCATCATTGATTGTAATGTGAAAATAAATTCTAATGCAGAAACAAAAGAAATTTCTCACAGAAATATCAAAGAAAAAGATTATTTGACAAAATTCTTGCTCATTCGTCATGTTGCAATATAGTTTTGAGTGTGGAGTGTGGGTGTGAGGAGAAGATCGACAACCACACTCAAACCTTCATTAGATATTGATATAGGTAATGAGATTTGAAATGAAATTCAGATCTCGAAAACAAACTTAGTCATGAAAATTTCTGAAATTTTTCTAATGTGGGTCACTTTCTTTACGTGAACTGCGAATTGAAGTAATGCGTCAAGAGATTAGCAAGCATGCCTACTATCGACTCCATTCACTAATATCCATTTGTGTGATCTAAATCCTACATCAATAGTGTACGAAGTTTTTAGTTACTCGCAGTCACAGAAGTATTTGATTTTTATTATCAAAATAAAAAATTAAATAGAACTGTATATTTTAGCAAGAAAGTCATCAATTGATAAATACTTACTTTTTTGCTGGTTGATCTGAACTGACTTCAATACGACATACATTCTGCCACTATTATCTGCTAGATATTGTGTTATACTATTCGAGCTCAATATGCATGATATATGAGTATACTTAAAAAAAGATAAAAAATCGAACTGATTCGAGACAGCAGAGAAGAGTGACAGAAAATTATAATAATTCTAAACATTTCATTTCTAGTTGAAACGAAGGATTCATTATCACTAAAGAAAACATCTTATCATTAAAACTTACTGCTTCCATTGACAAAGAATTTGATTATATGTTTTTAGCAAGAGCAATGCTTTGCAGTTCATGTGAAAAAAATATTATTGTTAATTACATTCTACATTCTTTAGTTTAAAATTTGATATCTATAAGATTGTTTATAAAAATGGGTTGCTTTTAAGAACAAAGTGTCATACGATTATACATATCATAATACAAAGGATAATCGTAAAACAGGACATATAGAGAAAAATATGAACTTATAACTGTCAAAGGCAACATGAATGATCTTAGTGTAATCGGATATGAGTTCCAAAAGAGTCAATGTTTTGGACGTAGGTGTGGGTGTTCGTCCTGTTCAAAACACATCCATATCCCCACACATACCTGCACTGAAGATGCTTCGAAATTTTCACTCTTAACTGGAGTGACTAGAAAGTGCGTAGGCTAGCTAAAAGCGCCTGTAATGTGAGTTTGGGAAGTCGCTATGATTGTGAGTGTAGCTTATCTCTAGAGTCACGCCTAAGTCACAACTAAAACCGTAACTAAAATCCTAGCTACGGTCAAATCTAATGAAATCCATACCCCATATTCATACCAATACTCACAGGCACATACACAATCTACAATGAATTCCTCTTCCCTCGTATACCCTTGTGCCAAACACTGAATATAAGTTAATTCACTTACTAGAGTAACCAGTGATGCTATCGGTAGTTGCGTTTCCACCACTACCCATACTTGTTTTCAACAAACATTGTTGGCTTGATGGCGAATACGTAAAAGCAGCACATCTATACGTTGCTTGACATTGTGAGCAACAGCTAGCATAATCAGATTGTTGCCCAGGAAACGGTAATATGTCATTTCCAGATATGTCCCAATTGTCTATACGTAAGAAACCGCCACACATATTCGCTGTGAGAACATAAATAAAAGAATAATGTTAATTGCATTCATGGTGCTCAATGAAAGATTAGAAAAAGTGCCCATATTCAATGCAGTTCTAGGATTCACTATGTTCTCGCTCGAATATATGCTTTACTCTTTTCTATCTTGTCATCACTGAGCTGCTTATAAGTGGTGAATACTAGTGAATCTTCGTGATGAAATAAAACCGAGCGCTTAAAGCCTTGATGTCTGATTCTTGCGTTGGATTCCAAAAGGTGTCTTCTCATTTGGAAGCATACAATCGAAATTCAATAGCTAATAGATTTAATATCAATTGGTCTCCTAATTTAAATCACTAAATTAGAATAAGCAACAATTTTATGCCTCAAAATTTAGTTGCTTAAAATTTCAAAACATTTAGATTGAGTTTACGAGAACTTATTTTGTGAGGTAAACTATTTGGAAATATTTAAATGAAAGGTTCAAATGTTCGTTTGCATTTTTGAAAAATTTTCTAATACTCATTTTCATGATCCTTATACCTTCAGTTCTACTTTTCACTATCTGCAACTGATAAAGCTTCCTAAATATTAGGCTTCATGATGTCTGTTCTATGTGCTACAAAATGCAGAGTGCGCTAAACTAGTGTTTCCCATTTTCTTCCTAATTAATTGCAAGTAATAGAGTTCGCTAGATGTACTTTTTATTATGAATGTGATGAACGTTTTTCTTTGAACTTGAACCTTCGATCGAATATGCATCATAACATGGCATTGAAAATCAAATGAACATACATCAATCAAGGCGCTAATGCATTTATACACCGAAATAAAATATATATAGAAAATGATGTCGTAAAATCAATGGCCCTAAAATATGAGATTAGTGAGCATCTTGTCTTTACCGTCATCCCACTCCTCAATTGTCCACTTCACACTTGCAATGAAAATTCCGTTGGTACTATGAATTGCAATGAAATCTCTGTGAAACTTCTGTTTGACTCTGACTCAAGTTCTTCTTACCCAAGGCCAAATCCATGGTTGTTCCTCATGCATAATGCGTTACTGCAAATTTCAGTATCTTCACTGCATTCAATGAGATCTTATTATTAAAAAACTTATGTCATCTACTGATTGCAGCGTCTTCTCTTACTATAAAAAATGCTGTTATTCGAAGTTTTGGAAACCAATTATTATTCATATGGGGTCTCTTTCATTAAATCTTTAAAAATATAACTATCATACTTAATTGTCGTAGAGAAAATTAGTGATTTTGTTGAGTGCCAGCCAACCAATAATGTAAAGCATACTCATCTTAGTTAAGCCTAATTTTCTTTACGTCCGCGAATCAAAAGTAGCGATTCCGAAAACTTCAATTAAATACGTATTAAATATCTAGTTACGCGGTGATACAGCTGTGTGAACCTGTCCTTGTTGAGTGCGAGGGCGCGGGATCGATATCTCATCAAGAGTGTTTTTCATTTTGTAATTTGTTCTTTTCTTTTTCCTTTCTTATCCGTTCAACGTTATTTCGTAAAACAAAAAGAGAATATTTCATCTTTCATATTACGGAAAGTTTGTTGCAACAAAATGCAAGAAGCGCCTAATTTGTTTTCTGGGAAGACATTTCTGCAAGAAAGAAGAAGAAAAAACGAGCAACTGACATGTAAAATGGTTCTTCGTTTCGATTACAAGTCTATGGAAGTTTCATGTGTTAGTTACAGTAATCGTCATAAGCGGTCGCGAATTAAAAACGAAGACAAAGAAGTTAGTTTATTATTTTTTATCTACAAAAATCTTTATAATATATACATCATCTTAGTAATTAATATAATCGGCTTTTCTTTCAATTAACAATTCTACTCTATTTTTCATAGAGCCGACTAATTTTTCAGCAAATTCAATAAGTAAACTTTTCGGACAGAGTTTATTATAGCTCCCCACTTGTTATAGACTTTCTCCATCCCTGGAGAAGCCTAAAATATCAAACTGCGAACAAATATTTGCTTTAAGATGAGGGTGAGGATGTGCTTTGTGCATATATCCATGTGGCTTGTGTTGCCCTCTATCGATGTTTTCTATTCGTTTTACTCTTGTCCATTGGTTCGATCTTCATTACCACAGTGTCAATTTTACGTCTGAATTTGTTCAGTNGCGGCGCGTGCAATGCGAGACGCTCCCCCCCTCCCCCCCCCCTGCCCCAAGGTTGTAGTTCTTAGTGGGGGTTGTTGGGCGTGTGGGGGGGGTGGGGGGGGGGGGGGGGGGGGGGGGGGGGGGGGGGCAATAATATTCATGAATTACTATCCAAAACAATTATACCATTATCTTTCATATATTCATGATATGTGTCTATGATCTAGACCAGATTAAATACCAACAGAAGATCGATATAAAATAACTTATTCGACCCAATTTTGTGTCCGCCTGTCGGATGAATTTTCGGATTCACACAGGAGCTCACTGTTTTTAAAACAGTGAGAAGGCGGCCCTGGGCTGTCGGTAGCCAACCGTCTAGCCTTGAGGCTAGCACTTTCTCGGTTTGGACACTAAATTATCTCTGCTAACGAAAAGTAGAAAAACAAATGTGCCAATGCACAATTTCACGTGTTATTTGGCAGATGGAATGTTCGGTCATGTGTTAAACAATCAGAGAAAGAACTTAGCATTAAACAATTGAAAAAATTTCGTATACAAATAGCTGCTCTGAATGAAACATGTATATACGATTCTGGTGTTAAATTAATTAATGATTATATAATGATTTACTCTGGTTTAGGTGTGCACCAGTGCTAGTAACTGGGTCCCAGTCACAACTGGGTACTTAGTCATTTGACGTTTATTCCGCTAATCTATCAGTACTTCCCTCTTTTCTAAGGATGTAGGTGTGGGGGTTGGTTTGATTTTGGTATGGGTGTCGTTATTGTCATTCTAACCATTCTCGCATCCAAACAACATCCACGCCCACACCCACCCACCCACATCTACACCGTAGCCATACCCACACCCTGAAGACATGAAATTCATTTATAGTATTCTAAATTATAACGATTGATATATAGAAATATATGATTAGCCAATGGATTCAGTATTATAACTTATATCACTACTTCAACAGCCTAAAAATCACTGTATGACAATATACTAGAAAAGAAAGTACTACTCGACTAATGGACTAAAGATCAAAGGACTCAGTACCCAGTTCACCTGTCAGAACTGGGACTGGTGCATCCCTACTCTGGTTTATCTTCTGATAACAAGACCAGAAATGCACATGGAGTGGCAATTTGTCTTGATCAGACAGCCACAAAGGTTTGGAAGGACTCAGGGTCAGAGTGGAAGGCAATTTCTGAAACAATTTTGAAAATTAGATTTAAGTGTTCTCAAATTAATATAACTGTTGTAGCTGTAGACTCACCAGTGAATCCAACAAATACACCGATGGCTGATGAAAGTGATAAATTTTATGCAGATTTACAAGATACTGTAAATAGAATTTCTACTGAAGATATGTTAATTATCATGGGAGACTTCAATGCAACAATAGGAGAAAAACAACAACATCAAAATGTATGTAATTGTATTGGACCGTTTACGGTTGATAAGGAGAATCAGAATGGAACAAGGTTAATTGATTACTGTGCGATTAACGATTTCATTGTTTCGAACACGTTTTTCAAGCATAAGTTCATACATCAGACTTCCTGGATGCATCCTGGAACAAAGATTTGGCACATGCTTGACTATACACTAGTCAACAAAAATTGAGATCGAGTATTGAAGATGTAAGAATGCTTATAAGTGCAGCTGGAGCCATAGGAACTGATCATCATTTAATGCGTGTTAAAATCAAATTACATTTGAAAAGTCGAAAGAAACTAATGAAACAGAGAAGAGTTAAATATGACATTACTAAATTTAAATATGATAAAGCATTAGAATCGTTTCAATGTGATCTCTGTGGGACTATATCTGATGCATCTGATGCATCTGATGATACAATTAGTATTGATGAAAAATATTCATTATTCGTGGAACATCTGAAAGTAAATGCAGAAAAACATTTTAAATTAGACAAGAATACTAATTGAAAAAGAAAAGAATGGCTCACGGACAAAATATTACAAATCCTAGATCAGAAATCATTAGCTTTCCTAAATGGGCAGAGTCACCGTGGCACCAATTTAGAAACAGAAACCAGAAATAAGTATCGACATCTTAGAAAATTAGCTAACGAGGAAGGTACCCGAAGTGATTAATCAGTTTGAGTTCAAACTCTGTGCACAAGGTAGACCCCAGTAAGGTGCGAAAAAATTCAAAAGGATAAGGGCCCATAGACCTTTCCTCCAGAGTTATAGTCATTTTACTGGAATTTTAGCCTATAGCATGGTATATACTAACAAATCGAATGACGATATTTCGGTCTGAAATCTTACCTACAGATAGGTCTACTTGTAACTAGAATGCCCTGAAATTTTCAGCTAAAAGATATGTTTTCTTCATGAGATATCAAATCTCCAAAAATCAATCATATTTCATGAAAGATGTGAGAGGCTCCTNTTAAATTAGACAAGAATACCAATCGAAAAAGAAAAGAATGGCTCACGGACAAAATATTACAAATCCTAGATCAGAAATCATTAGCTTTCCTAAATGGGCAGAATCACCGTGGCACCAATTTAGAAACAGAAACCAGAAATAAGTATCGACATCTTAGAAAATTAGCTAAGAAGAAAATTGATGCACGTCAAATTGAATACTGAGATGAAATTTGCGAAGAAATAGAAAACTCTATTAAACTGAATGATCCAGCAGCTGCTTTCTCTATCATAAGACGTTTACGCGGTGCAAGTAAACAAGTTGAAAACACGCCAATTAAAGATAAGAACGGCAAACTACTTTTGAACTCATCAAATCGACTACAACGATGGCATGAATACTTTGATGAACCACTTAATATTCCATCAATAGTCGATCAAAAACTTATTGATGAAATTCAAATTGATGCATTATCTAAAGAAGAAAAGAGACAAAATGCTGAACCATCCATAGAATAAATAAGAAGAGTATTATCTCAAATGAAATCAATGAAAGCACCAGGAAATGATGAAGTAACAGCTGACCTTCTGAAGGCTGGAGGAAAACCAGTTATTCGCTGGCTCTACGAAATATTTGTTGACATATGGAAGAGTGAACTGATGATGCAAGATTGGAGCTTAGCTATTCTTATTAGCTTATACAAAAAAGGAGAAAAACAAATGTGTGACAATTATAGAGGAATTTCACTGTTGAATGTAACAAGTAAAATATTTTCTCGTATTATATTGAATCGTATTCAAAATATGATCGATTATCAACTCTTAGAAGCACAATCTGGTTTTCGAACACAGAGATCAACTGTTGACCAAATACACATATTGAAAATCACAATGAAGAAACGTAGGGAATTCAACAAATCATTATTCATGTGTTTCATTGATCTCACAAAGGCTTATGACTCCGTCAATCGTGATCTTCTGTGGAGAGTCTGTCGCAAGTATGGCATATCAGAGAAATTTGTTAATCTATTGAAAATGCTCTATAAGAACTCAAAGGCAAAAGTGAGAATTGAAGGTGAATTATCGGATAGTTTCTTAATTGAAACTGGAGTTCAACAAGGTGGTATACCATCACCAATCCTGTTTAACATTTTTTTTTGATTTTATCATCAGAAAAGTTATAGAAGAGGTTGGTATTGCTGGAGTCAAATTTTCCTATGATAGTAATGAATTTTTTCACGCCAAACGGGAAACCTATGAAACTTTTAACATCTTGACACTACTTTATGCTGATGATCTTGTAGCTATGTGTGAAACAGCATCTGATCTAGCAACATTCATTCGAACATTTGAAAAAGTGACTCAAGAATTTGGATTGACAACGAGTGTTAAAACAACATCTATTAGGACTTTACAACAGTTTGAGGAAAATCAAAATCGAAAGATTTTAAAACAGAACGAAATGATCTTTCCTGATATTGACATTACAATTCGTAACCAAAAGATAGAAATTGCTGAGTCTTTTACGTATTTAGGTTGCAACATCACTAGAGATCAGAAGCCAGATAGCGAAATTAACACAAGATTAACCAAAGCTGCCATTGCATTTAATATGTGAAGACATGTGATGTGGAACCGAAAATCTGTCCCAATCAAATCAAGACTACGAGGTTTTCGTGCTTGTGTTCTTCCAGTTTTACTTTATGGAAGTGAAACGTGGTCAATTACCGATCAACATGAACGCAGAATTGCTACATTTTATATGAAATGTCTATTTATAATTATCGGTATAAATCTATGTGATAGAATGTCAAATGAAAAACTATTAGAAATCACTGGTCAACCACTAATTGAGAATATTCTAGGTAGAAATAGATTGAGGTGGTTCGGATATGCAAATAGGATGATGAACAGTAATGGTGAGTCATCAGTGGTGAAAAAGATTAGATTTTCATATTTTTCTGAAGAGAAAAGATCTCGAAACATTGGCATAAGAAAAAGTTGGGAAGATAAAATTCAAAATGACATACAAACTCTGAATGTTACCAACTGGAGAAGACAAATTCTCGATAGAAATCAATGGCGTGATGTAATTAACCGGAACACTCAGACCATATCTATTCACCCAAATATAAAAGATAATATTTTTGAGTATAAACAACGAGCAGCTGAACGAAAAAGAAGAAATTTAGCAACAGCTCATGGAAGAGTACAGAAAAAAAGTAACAGAAGTATAAAAGAAGAACACTGCTGGTAAATACCAATGTCCTGGTTGTGGCAAATTGTTTATGCCTCAAGGTGTTACGAAACATGTTAAAGCTTGTGCACAAGACTGGTGTACAAAGAACAAAATTGAATGAATGAATTAATTGAACAGCTAATAATGATTTTTAATCGTCTATTGGAACTTGAACTTGGTGAGAATGATGGCTATCATTTAAACTGGTATCGGAGGGTGATGTCCTGATAAATAACTTAGCTCAACTTTCAGTAGCGATCAATAGAATATTCGTCAAATAATGCACTTTCAGTATTCTTGTGTTTTTTGCAATTTGTTTGTATTCTCACCCTACAGCGGAGACGGTAATGGGTCGAACTAAGTAACTAACAATTTTGTGTATTGCACATGAAATCTCAAATTCACTTTTTCTGTTTCAGAAGATATTGCATGACATCTACGGATAGGATGAATAATCACTAAATTGCATAAGCCGCAGTGTCGTCCATGCTAATTTGACTCTCAAGTGTTTTGAATTAGACAATTTAATGTCAAGAGATGCGTGTTGATAATACCTATGTCTGGTGAAGAAAAGAATTGCAGTATCGCAGGCTCTACTGAAGAAAATTCCAAAATATTGTCATCCATGGCAAGATTATTTCTCGAGTTTCGACAGTTTTGAGCTATAACGCTTCTTTCACTAGTTATATTTGTAACTTAAGAGAGAGTTCGCCACAGGACCATCATAGGGCACCGAAGAAAAAAGTTTTAATATTCGATTTAGTTATCCCAAATGAAAGTCCTAGTCAAAGTATAGTGAAATCCAAAAGATTAGATTCATTTGGTTTTACCTATGAAAAATGCGAGCTAAGAGAAGTATAAAGGGCTATTTTGATCCTGGAAAATCGCTATCCTGTAGGTGTGTTCAATATTTTGACATTATTTCACGAACGACTTGGCCATTTGAGCCCAGAGACGTCTCATTCGATAGAGAATAGTATAGGCGGTAAATTTATTTCATTCAAGTGACTAATATAGAGGGTGAAAGAAATGCTATAGGTCAAAAATCGCCCAAATCTCAAGAAATCCGATCTTCTGAGATGGCGATATTTTGAACTTTTCTTGAGTGCTACAAGAGATCGTAAAGTTCTTTTTTTCATTATACATAGATCTAGTAAGGACACATCTTTTAACATTTAATCGTCAGGACTAATAACTCTGGGGCCAAGTTAGCATGAGCCACAATGTGGACTATGCTAGCCGGTGACTGCTGACCCCACCTCTCAGAGTTATACAATCATGAGTTCACCATATATATATGTTGCAGTTGAGTTTGGAATCTAGTTGAGATTGGAATCGTTTAGTTTATTTTGTTTGTTTATAGATTTCGTTATCACGCACACATGAGAATTTGTTTGTTTCTTATCAAGTTTGTTTTTTGTTATTTCTTGGATAATGAAAATAGATTCATATTTTATTTGGTTGATAAACAGTTATCCCTGCTTTTATTTATTGTTTTCTTGTGTGACTGTATAGATTAGTCATGGTATTGATTTCAGTGAAGTTTTAAAACGTAATAATGCTGGAAGATGATTTGCTATAACACTATTTCTCGCTGAATTCGTACGAATTACAGTTGAAT
>CAJNSZ010000466.1:30511-84830 GCA_905329745.1 Rotaria sp. Silwood2
TCTACAATTTAATGCTCTTTAAGATGGTCGTCTTAGTTCCTTCGTAGCTCTCCCATAGAAAACAAATTTGAGAAAAAACGGTTTTTGAGCTTGAAAGTTGAACATTTTCGGCACCTGTTCTCTTCGTTTTAGAACTTAGCCGTTTGGTAGTTTACAAAAATCTTTTACATATGGTTTTGTAGAGAATTGAACGGCGAATCTTTTTGAAAAAGGTTTTGGCCAATAGCATCAAAACTGACTGAGTTATAGCGAAAACAAAAAAGTGCAATTCTTTATGGCCCACCCGTTAGTTTCCACGAGAATCTTTGTGTGGGTGTGGAAGAAGATAGCACACCCACACCCGTCTGGTCTTTTATAAACGATAAAGACTTTTACTTGGTACCTCTTTTTTTTCCAAAAATCTGTGAAGATTTCCGTCGTCGTCGATTCGAAAAATATGCTGCTTTTAGAAAAAACAGAACAGGTTTTTCGTTTTTTTCACAGTATATGCTTTTTCGATCGTGCATCCCAAATCTCTCTTTGTGAAGGCTCGTACTATATATTTAAAGTTCTTTTGTTTGAAAGAACATGTCAAGATACTGGGTATAACCAGATCATTTTTTTAAATTAAGCTTTGTTTTTATTATATATACAGACGTTTATATACATTGGCGCCAATTTTGAGAGAGTCTTTTTGGTCATTGAACTTTAAATCCCTTTTTTGCACTTAAAAAGTAAGTATTTTAAAAAGTCAATCGATAACACTAAAGCCAAAGAGAGTAAAAAATCAATTTTATCAACTGAAGTACGCCCCTCACATCGAACGAAAGAAAAACTACTAATCTTACTCTTATCTAAAGATTAATTTGATTCTGATAAGTTTTTATTTACATAAGTGGTGTACATAATATCAATGTGTTGTGTATCATCCAATTATACACATCATTCTTGTTTAGTCGATCTGTAATAAAAGAGATATACAAAAAGAGATTAATCATCTATTAATAAGACCATATGAAAACATATATTGAGTTTGAAACACATTCTTATAATAATATAGCATATAGCGGCGGAATACTTGTCCTTTTCAGCATAATGTTTTTGTATCTAATAGTATAGATAATAATAAACTTACAGCGACAAACACATGAGAAAGACGAACTATGTTCTATATCTCTTGTTTATAATGGATGCTAGATCAGTCTGACAGTGAATATTAATGAGTTTTTTTCTTCCCAAAATGTATGTTGATATTTCCTATCATCCATAATGATTACACTTGTTGAAACATCTTGAGTAACCAATAATTAAGTTATTACTTTAGTATTTATTATTCTGCTGTTGTTTTATTTATAAAAGACACAGAAATAACAATAGGAAGAAAAAAAAACCATTTAAATGCCTGAATTGATAAACAAATACTTATTTGTGTTTTTTTTTTTAATATTTTTCTTTTATATTAAAATTTTATTGTGAAAAATTCTAGTCTTCGGTTAAACACGAAAGTAGTTAAATGTTTCTTAAGATCATGTAGTACTTCGCACTAATTTTGCCATTTGTTCAAGTGTCATATATTTGGATTCAAGTGCCATTCGCATTGCCTTGAATAGAAAAAAAAAGAAACCAAACATTTCAAACAAATAAAAACAAAGAAATTTTTTTTTCTTTACATAAGCTTGAGCCGTAGTATCATTTCGATATTTTTCTAATTCTGATTGTTTATAATGACCAAGTTTAAAAGCAAATTTAGAAAAACGATTATCTGTATGCCAACAATGAAGATTAAGACGAATGCCTTGTTGAACATATTGTGGATTAGTATCTGTTGTTGATTGATCAAGAAGATCGGAACCAATTTTAATTCGAATTTGATTTTGACCAACTAAATGATTTATTGCTAAATGTTGACCATAGAGAAGCAAAACACCATAATGCCTTTTAATTAAAAATTAAAATTTCGAATTTTTAGATTAATTTTTCATTTGAATTCCATTGTATTTATATAGAGAAACATTACCATAAAATTTGTCTTTTTTTCTAATATAAACAGTTATCGATTCATATATTTAAATATTTGACAAAGACTAATATTTATCAGACAAACATATTTCGCTTCCATACATTGAAAATACATAGGTTATGAAGAAAAAAAAGCCGAAACCATAATATTTGACTCGTGTAACCGGTATCCCATAATAACTGAGGATAACTTCTCAACAATATTTTTCATATTTTTTTTTATGTAGAAAACCAAAGTTTTTTGTAACATTTTTTTGCTACACAGTCAATCAAAAGGATAGATATCTAGAATCTTTTAGATTTAATGATAAATTTCTATCTTAAATTTCCATCAGTTTCGAAAACAGAAAAGATTCTAAAAGGTTTTGTGTTGAATTTATATCGTCTCAAAACAACATGGAAAAATAATCGCAGGGTTCATAGCATATATTTTTAATGAACATATAGAATCTGTACGAAGAACTGAAAATGTGTGAGTGCACTGAACAAGAAAATTTGCGCAAAAAGTTTTTGTAATTAGAAAATAGAAAACAATGAAAAGTTATTCACATTGAATTGTATTATAATTTATGTTTTTGAAAACATTTTTCTTGTAAAACTTCTTTCCATCAGATGTTTATACATATTACTGACCAAAAATAAAAAAAGTCACAAAAATCAAGTGCGAAAGTGCATGTATTTTTATCATATACATGAATTTCAGCACTAGTTTTAACTAGAGAGTTGAAACCTTGAAATATTAAAGATCTTAATTTAGGGATATGTGCGATCAAAATTTCTGTCTTCTACATCAACAAACAGTCTGAGAAAAATCGTTGACAATTTATCTTCAGTTTTTTATAGGGTACTCTTTATACCAACAATTTGATCAATTATTTTGAAAAAAATTAAAATAACAAATGTTTGTGTGATAAATTTCAAAATTATCTCTTAACAAAAGTTTCCCATTCGAAAAGTCAATAATTGCTTGACATAAAAACCTATCAAAACTTAAGATTGGACTATTTCAACAGTTATCAGATCAATTTTTTCTTTCCACTCTAAACATCTATTGTGACTCAATATATATAAATTTAATAAACATTCGGAAATTTTTAAGACTTTTTTTCTTGTTACACTGTCAATGATATACTATAAATAGAATTATATATAGATTTTCTTCTTAGTCTATTTATTGAAAAGAAATTTACCATTCTGGCCACATTAATGTACCCAATTTTGATTCTCGTTCTGGTGTCGCAAATTCATATTGTGCTAACCAAAGCATTGCATGTAATGTTTGATTAGCTACTAAATATCCATCATAAGGTGACCCATACCTAAAAACAAAAACTTAATGCTAATTGATTAGGATATATATATATATAACGAACCATGTTGAACCCATGCCAGATAAACCAATATGTGAAAAATCCATATCACGAGCAATACGTCTTAATTTTCTTCGATTAAAATCTGTTCCATATCCGCCACCACCAGTTATCAGAGTACAATTTTGCGGAATATATTTTCCAAAATGACGATAAATAAAAACATCTAAACAAAATTTTCGTTTTCATTATTTTTTACATGTCAACATTTAATAAATCTTTTTTTGTTTTTTACCAATATCAGTTCTCAAAACAAAATCATACATTTTAAACATTTTATAACCTTCATATATTGTATTAATTGAATCAATATATCCATATGCTCGAAGAATAGCAAATAATAATTCTGAACGTTTAGCATCATATGTTTGATTATCGTTTGTGTTAGGTATAGTAACCATTTCTTCTGAAGTTTCATTATAAATTTTTGCTAAATTTTTTGAATGATCAAATGCATGTTCATAATTATTATCAGTGACATTTTTTGTTCGAAATTGAATAGGAACATAGAGAAAAAGACGACATACAGATGGTTCTTCTTTATTTTGACGAATACGATTAATACAACCAAGACTTCGAAATTCGGCTGAAAAATTATATGTAAATACAAGAAAATCTGTACGCCATATTGGTGGTTGATCACGTAACATTTCAGCCCAAGAACGATATAACCTAAATAAAGAACTTGATTGTCTATTTATAATAAAATTTACGATTTATACATACCATCTGATTTCTGGAAAAAAATATTCACCTTGATGATGTGGATAATAAATAATAATTGCTCGTTGTACAGGTGAACCGTTTTCAACTTCTTTACAAGGAGGTAATGGTTGTGGAGTTTGAGTACTAGTTATTGCATCAATTTTCGGAGTAACTGGTACTTCTGCTTTTGGAACAATTAATGGTTCTGTTTTTGAAGCAGGTTGTGCTAATGTTGGACAATCACATTTAACTGATAGAGATTCTATCTCATTTGGATGATTATTCAAGTTAGTAAAAAGAAATATCAATACAATACAACAAGCTGATAATGCAATAGTCGAAAAAATTGAACGGAACGAAATGCGTCGCATATTATTTAATATGCAAAATCTAAACAAAAAAATTTTTTCACTATTCACAATAGAAATGGAATCTTATGGAAGCACATTTTTTTTCTTACAATAAGAATAAGTTGCATATGTATGTATAGGTTTGTTAATAAGTGTTCGTCGATCAAAAAAAAAAGAAAAAAAAAAACTCAACCAAAAGACGGTGAAGGAAAGAAATTCAAAGTTCTGAAAGAATACTGTGCTTTTCTTTTTGTTCACGTACTTTTTTTTTGAGTCACATGGAGCAAACATATTGGTTATATTGTCAACAAAAGGAAAAAGTGAATAAAGATCAGAGCGCCTGTATATTTAATATAAGACATCTAGAATGCCAATGTCATGACCATGACAACTACCTAGAATAAACTAAATTGATATTTGTAAAGTAAATTATATCGTCAAAATTATAATTAATGATCAAAATTAAGATCTTTCAACTTCTGTTAATCAGAATATAGTCTTCAATTGGTATAGACTAATGCCATATTTACTTACCTTGAAAAACATTTTCTTTTCATAGAATTTTATGAACTAGAAGTATTGTTTCCTTTTGACACGTAAGATCATGGTTACACAATGCTGTTTTTTGTTTTACATAGTTACGAAGAAGACATAAAAAGGAATTCTACAGTGATGACTAGTAGTAATTGAAACTAGAGAATATATGACACTAAATATAAACATATAGGAATAGTTTTAATCAGTGTTCTGTTTTTTTTTCATCATATTTTTAAACAAATATTTCTATTAAGTATTATTATTGACTTCACTAACGAAATTTTACCTGTTGTCAAGTAAGAAAAATACATATGAAGCGTTCCATAGGTATTTTTCAATAGGTACCTAAGAAAATAACAAGAAGAATTGAAAACAAACTTTATGAATGGTACAATATTGATGTAAATAAAGCAAGTTTTCAGAAATAATTAGTTTAAAAGTCGAGAGTTACGATATTTCGACTTTCTAGGCATGAAATACTAGTTTTTGAAATAAAATTGGTGATTGGATGCTCAAAGAGCTGTAATCGTGCATTTTCGTTATCAGACATGAATTTTAGCATATAACCTAACTGTTTCTGAAAATTTTCTTTATTTACATCAATGTTGTACCATTCATAAAGTTTGTTTTCAATTCTTCTTCTCATTCTCTTAGGTACCTATTGAAAAATATCTATGGAACGCTTCACATGTATTTTTCTTACTTGACAATAGGTAAAATTTCGTTGGTGAAGTCAATAATGATACTTAATACAAATATTTGTTTACATTATTGATATGAATAAAAAAAAATTTAAATAAAGTTCTATCACTAATCAAAAGATCAGCTCATTTGATTGAACCGGAATAGAGACCTCTGAATATTTTATCACCATGTTATTTATGGCCCGCTCTATATATATTTTACACAATTACAATAGAAGAAAAAAGGAAGAAAAACACTGCTTCATTATAACCATTGCCATGTATTGAAATGACTTTTCCTTTCTGTTTTAGAATTTCTGCCCGAAGGTAGACTACAAAAGCATAATCATGAATACTTGATTGACTTCGAGTTTCCCTTGCTTCTGAGCTGGATGTCTAATTTTTATTCTCCGAAGAAAAGAAAAAGTGAGTAAAAGTTTTTTTTTAAATTACAAACGACAGCGTACGTCACCGTTTTCAATTGTTATAACATTTCTTTTTTGAAAAAATAGGTAAATTCTCAGAAATATAAAGAGAAAAAAATTAGTACACACTATGCTTCAGATAAACAATTGTTCATGAACAAGAAACTGGAGGTTTTGCACAGGATTGCCACTTCTTCTGCATTTTCATATAAAAACTTTTTTTTTCTCATTGCAAATTCGGTATAGAAGAAAATCTGTTATTATTGAATAAATCATGATCATTGACATGTACAGTTTGCCATCAGTCTTATTGATTGATCTGTTAACTCATTGTAACAACATTAAAAAATTTTCCATGGAAAAGATATTTTGCTCTCAATCCCTATTCGTGAAGTAAAAACACCATTCTGCTTTCAGCTGATAGTTAACTCTATTAATTTACTTAATTCACATGCTTTACTCACACAGAAAAATCTCGAATTGGAAAATCTAAGCACTTTTTTGTGATCAAATGGATAGCGAGATAATAAATGAAGATGAAAACAATCAAGAAAATGTAATAACTACAACACTAATGCGGGTATGGGTATAAATCTTCTTCTCACTTCAACTTACAATCACACTTTATTTCATATCAATTTAAAAGTGAAATGCTCTTTCGTTTTACGTAATCTTGTTAACAAAAACAAGTGAGAAGATTATGTTCTGATCGTATTTTCAAAAGCATTCTAGATTTTCTATCAAATAATTTGAAATTTTTCAAAAGAAATCAATATTTTAATAAAAAACATTGATGAGACATTTTCATGAAAAGTACCAAAAAATGATGTAGAGTCAATGACATTGCCATGAACTTTTGACACGGTTGCTAGTACTTTATATCTAATACTCTTATTCGCAAAAGATGTCTTTTCATTCTCTACAAGACTATGTAAAATTCATTTTGTGCTCATGAAAAGTAACAGCAAAACCAACACGAAAGTAGTAAAAAATCAGTATGCGAAATAAGCTGAAAATGGTTGATGTCACCTATTATCATGTTATTTTTTCGTTTTCCAATAAACACAATGTTATAGTATTGTAAGACATTGCCAAAAAATTGTTAATGTGCCGATTTTTGACTAACTTTTTATGCTCTTTCAAACTAGCAAGCTCGTTTCAAGGACGAAAATTTTTTGGCGCTTGGTCCCAACTATTTTGGCGGGTCGTTTTACGAACGGTCTCTTAATCTTATCAAATCGTTGTTTTACAACCGTTCATGATTCACTAACTAACTTACAATTGCAATTACTTTAACTATAATCGAATTAAATAAGAAAAATTTTACAGGATATTGAAACTTAATGACAACCTAGCAAGAGATATTCATATCTTGTTTTCGATATTAATTTATTAGTTTTAGATAAGAAAAGTTTCGAATCATATTTGTTTTTTACGTTGTAGAAAATGATGATGACGCCTTCCATGTGATGCGACGCGTATCAAAGAGTTCTTTTTTCTAAAACACGGTTACTGAAAAGGTTTCATGATTCTGTATAAGCCATGAGTGTATTTTCTAAGGACATGCTAGGTGTGACTAAGACAAGTCTAAACGATGTGGAGAAACTCATTCTTATAGCTACTTCGAATACAATAATTATTATTCTTTTCAATGCTTTCTAGGAACAAAATCGAACTAATTGAAAAGTTTGAATTTCGAGACAGTCTACAGTGATCATTGAATTGAAAACTGGATTTTTGATTTCGATCGATTGCCTTCATGCATTATCTTTCTGCTGTGCACTTTATTCTAAATCTTTTGTGAATATTGACTTAAAATTGAGATGATATCGGTACGTTTTGAATGAATATATTTTATTTGTGAAAAAACTAGAACAATAAGTTGATGTTAGTAACACTGATTTTCGAAGCTAATCTAGCTACTCAAAAAGTTACAATAGCGTTTGTTTTATGATACATGAATTAAGGCTTGTATATTTGCAAATAATATCGTACTAGACAATCTAATAACTATCATGGAAATTTTTGCACTGTTGCTTAATAAAGTTACTTTGCCTTGCTGTTCTTAATTGCTAGCGTGCAATAGATTTTGATGATTTACCCGCTTTGGCATCACATTCATTAGGCATGCAAGATGGTGAGTTTGATTGAGGTAATGTAATTATACTGATTATTGTAGCTTGTCTTTCGTTTGTTCGCAATAAACCATTATTAGTGCTTTTGAAAGTAACTTATCTGTTATCTGTTTATTTTGTCGAGACGAAACAGTTGATTTGATGTTTCGACAATATTACCCTGCAGTTTTACGAACTTTCCTCTCGATAATTTGATCACACTGACAGATGAGGTTTTCTTAGTACCAAACTTTCGTCAAGTTAATGTCTTCATTGCGGTTTGAAAGTTTAATATTTTTGTTTCCTTCATTTGTAAAAGGTTTGTCCATTCGACTGAAGCAATTTGCAGATGCAAAACTAATGCTATTCGTTCGAGATTCTTATTGAAAGCTTTCATCTTTCGATATGTCAAAAATAGAGCTTAATTGAAAAAAAAACCGTCAGCTTTGAATTTTGTTCATGTTTTTTTATTTATCGGCAAATATTTCTTTGGCGTCTACTTTTTTTCTCTATCTGCTCAGCGACGACGAGCTGTAGCGCTAAAGAAGCAAAAGAATATCTCATTTGTTTTTAAAATGTAAGCGTGGATAGAAATAAACTTACAACATTCACCACCAATAGCAACAATAGAAGCTCAATAGAGCGAGAAATCCTATTACCGACAAGGTAATAATCCATAAATCACTTGATTAACCTACGAAGAAGATAAAATTCATTTTCTTTAATAACATTTATTTGATGAACCTTACCTACTTTTACACTAGCTTCTGTAGCAGTTGCTATATAGCTTGTTCTAAGAAATAGAACATATGTTGAACGCTGAAAGATATTTAAAAAGTGAGAACACTTTTCTAAATGTACTCTGTTAGTTGTGATTGGGGCAAGACTGAAATAGCGAGACTTCAGTACTCTGAAGTACTACTGAAGGACAAGTACGAGTGAACCATGAATGCAGTACAGCACTTCACTAGTACTTTTGAGTATTGAAGTCTCGTCTTTGTCCTTGAGAAGTCAGAGTCAATTTCTGATTTACTTGCTCAGCAGTGTGTTTACATGGGTTGGCTGTTCGGTGAAGGGTGCAGGTGTGCCTATTATGTAGACCATCTTTTCCCACTCACACTGACATTGACAGCCATATAAGCTGTGATAAACAGATCAATTTTTCGTGTGTATGTGCAATAAACCTGGTAATTTCACGTGAAATTTGATCAAATAATGAATTTGCTTGCATGTATCAAATTCATTGAAAATAAATCCTACACTTCGTTGGTATTCGATAGAGAGCATCTTAGAATTATACTATTCATGAGAAGAGCAAACTCGAGAAACTTGATTTTTTTCCGAAGCCAAAAGAGAAGTTGTTTTAAGGAGAATCCTTTCGCCCCCTCCCCGCCTTTCTGAGATATCTAAAAAATTGTTTAAGGGTATCCTCCCTCTTTCCTCGCTCAAAATTTTTGTTTTTTTCTTTGTGACCATTGTATAGTTTCAAGTACTGTCTATCTACTGACTATATTTTGGAACCCAATAATTGTCTTTAAAGATTAAAAAATTCGGCAAGAAATGAAATTTACATAGTGAAATGAACTAAAATTTTATGAGTTTTTGCTGTCTCAAAATCAAATTTTTAGCAGAAAAAGTACTGTTTTATCCCATTTCTTCGGTATGGTAAAAGGGATCCAGCTGAAACTTTTTTCACATATTCTAATCACTATTTAGGGTGCATATTTTTTTTATTTTTGAAGAAATATTGCTCTCGTAATTTTTGGCAGCTTTCACAAAATTTGCTATAATAGTAAAAACAAGCGTGTTTTAGGATAGACTCGATGTTTTGACTATTTTATTGAAACGACTAAAGATAAAAAGAAACCAAAAAACCTACCCACCCCAAGCAGTGTCCCGTATAGGTAAAAAAATGTCAGCTCAATCGAAAATATCGTCTTGGAGAAACGGGGGGAAAACTAGGGCCCTTTTTCACCATTGTGACCCTATTATCTCATAGAAGATAGCATCAGGAAATTTTGAGTCTAGGACAACTTTTGCTGTACTCATCAAGATCTATCTGCCCTGAAAATTCCAAATTTTTCTGATGAACTGTTTTCAAGAAACCCCGGAAAGGGAAGGGGGTATTACCCCTAATGAAAATGTATAAAACTTTTAAAGCAGATAAGTTTCGAGTAGTGGAATAAAAGTTACGCTAGACTCAAATTTATCAGATGTTTTCTGATTCTCCTTTTTGGACACATATGAGTCGACAATGTCCCAAAGTCTTCTTGCCTTTTCTTTGACACACTATGACGGTTTGAGCTGTAACCTTTTCGTAATAATTTAATCATATATGTAACTTACATTTGTTTCAATAGGAACAAGATTCTGCATATATATTGTGATGCTCTGAGGAAACAGAATATTCCAAAAGATCGTTTCTCACGTGCAAACCAAAGCCTTTCAGACTACGAGTCTCAATTGAAAATACCATTGTATTGATATTTTTCTCTTTTTTATAGTCTGGCAGTGATCGTTCAATTAGTGAGATACTTACAGAAATATGTGTGCTTGAAACATAGACTTCATCGATTCCATGCTAATTGTGACTGTAAAGATCATTGAGACAAGAATAGGTATCGTGCCAAACAGAACTTGGTTGGATTCTGCCAGACACTGCTATGTGAGCTTGTGTTTTGGTTTTGTGATTTCAAGCAATTAGCAACTGATCTCAGTTGCTTCTCATAATTTTCTTCTTTCTATCACTCCCTTTCTCTTTCCTTTGCGAAATAATTGAAAAGAATAATAATCATTACATGTGAGTTTTTCAGTATCGGCAACGAATAAAATTCAAGTAATGCTTGTTGAGTGTCGACTCACTTGCCCTCAGAGTTCAAGACCATTAAATATAACTTGTATGCACTTGTTGGTGGAAAGATGAAAAGTAGATTCTACAATAGTTTTACATATTGTTGATACATTCATGCCTTAGTCATCTGTAAGATGAGATGGATTCTATTTTATACTAATTCCTTGAAAATGAAAATGATGAAAAAGGCTTTCAGCAGTCTCAAAACGATTAAAATGTGAAACACAATGGAATCGTTTTAACTGAACATGATTACCCTCTTTCTATTCATTACGACCTATGAACAGATCGAAAAGCAACATGTCATAATGTCTGTAACGCTCTGTAATCAAGCTCAATAGCCTAACTCTATTGCAAAAAGAGACCGAAACGAATGAGATGAATCTCAATTCGAATTCTAATCGGCCCACCTTTTCTAAATTTGTGTTAGATTTGGTTTGGCTTTATTCGAATCCACTAATTTTATAGCACAGAAATCGCTCTACTCTGCTAATTAAAGTCTATCGCTCACACAAACGATCCAAAGTTTGTGTGTTTCTGTACGTCTCTTCACTAAAAATTAAGTAGAAAGTGCAGATTTTGATTTAAACACATATTTTACTTGGTAGATTTGTTAGAAAATCGTTATCTTTACAAATGGTTAAAGAAGCAAGAATACAGTTACGCAGAATGAGTTCTAAAACGAGTATGATCAAATGACTTATTTGTTTTACTCCATTTTCAACAAAAAAGTCTCTGATCTAAACTTAATATAGTATTGATCTAGCTGTAGGCGTAATTGTCCTTTTCATACACTTCCACGCCATTTTTTTGTTTACTGTTACAACGGATATTTTCAAACAAAAAAAGTTTATATTTGACTTCTTTTAGAGATTTCCACATCTTTGATTCTGTGCTAAAAATCAAAATCACAATTTTATTTTTTTCTCGTTTGGCTTCGTTGAGTTCACTTTCTTCCTATTTTACAAATCAGTATTCGATTCTCTTGTTGCTCACTGTCCATCGAGACAGAAATCTTTCCTTCCAACTCAAGAACAAAGTCTTCTGTCTCCAGCAAATCTTCATTATCGGTCTGTGGTTTATCTCGCCGAATACTCATGCCACATCTTGCATATTCTACTGCAATAATCAAATCACCTTGTGCTTGATAAATCTGACTTAAATTAACCCATGTTGTAGTCGTATCAGGATGATTGACACTTAGAGTAGCCTGTCGAATGCGCAAAGCCTTTTCTAAACACTCGAGTGCTTCTGGTAAATGACCTAGATGACGATATGCTTGTCCTATATTGTTCAGTATTCGACCAACATTGGCATTTTCATCAGTTCCAAAGAGCTGTCAAAATTGTTCATAAGCTTTCTCATAAAGAGACGATACTTCAATATATTGACCCCCTGTACAGCTTTCACATTGGGCATGGAATTGTAAGTGTCTGCAATGTGTGAATACATTTGTTTGTATGATTTCTCATATATATTCAGTGTCTGTTTCATATTTTCAAGGGCTTCATCGTGACGTCTTTGTGATCTGTAGAGAACACCAATAGAAAACAATGTCCGAATGGGTTCTTGGCAATATACTTAGGGCAATCCAAAAGTAGTGGCAGTAGTATTTTTATTCCGTATACAATGCTTTAAGAAACTTTCTCTGTATGTAGTCTGATAGAAAAAAAAATGCTCTATTTTTCTATGCTATTTGATCATACTTCAACTAATATCATAATAATAAAGTTTCGATAAGATCTGTTTTGTTCGCATGTGTCGTGGTTACATGACTTGCTAGTGAGTATTTTTTTTAATAACTTTTGATGAATACATCATAGAAAAGTGCGGTTTTCATCATTGGAAAGAAGAGGTGAAGATGCATCGAATTGTATGTTATAGATTTTTCTAATATTGACTTCTGAGGAATTTTGATTCAATTTTCTAACTGTCGCAAAAATGTTTTTTTATGAAAAAAAAAAAGAAAAAGCATAAAAAGTAAGCTTTTTGCACAGGCTTTGCTGAAAAATCGTATTAGAGGTTCGGCTACAATTCATATTATTCATCTGAATTTTCCGCACTTTGTAGATCTTCGATTAGTGATTTGAATTAAAACTTGATAATTGAAAATTCACTGTCAACAACTCACTAGATAGGTTTGTTCTTAAAAAGGTCGATTGAAAACCTTACAAAAAGCAGATCAGAAAACCCTGGAATACATGATTCGATGAGTCTTCATCTCCTCTTTCGAATGGTGAAAACCACAGTTCTCTATCTTGTTTTTATCAAAAGTTACTTCAAAAATACTCATTCGTATTTTTTAAACTGAGTATTATTATAACCAGCACATAAGATCACAACACAGATCTTATCGAAATTTTATTATTATGATATTAGTTGAAGTATGATCAAATAGTATAGAAAAGTAGAGCATTCTTTCCTCTATCGGACTACGTAGAGAGAAAGTTTCTTTAAGCTTGTTATAAGGCATTGAAGTGCTACTGCCACTACTTTTGGATAGCTCTAAGTATGATCATAGATTCTTTTAGCTTCATTTAACATGTTTTCGGCCTCTGATCATCTCGCTTGAGCCATATTAATAAATGCAGTATTCAATTTGTTTCCAGCCACATCCGGATGATCTTTGTGTTTGTCCTCTACTAACATAGCTTCATCTGCTCGTTAATGAAGCTCAAGAGCATTTTGATACTCACCTAAATGCGTTTTAATGATACCCATATTGGTAAATACGTGTGACAAACTATCATTAATATTGTTTTTAGTCATAATATCAATGACTTTCTGGAATTCTCCCCATGCCAATTCATATTCACCCTTCTCCATCAATATAAAAACTTTGTTGTTTATTGAATCAGCAATTCGATTAGTAAGCATCGGTTCGATTTGTTGAAGAACCAGTGCTTCATCAAAATATTCCATTGCTTTGATAAAATCACCTTTTTTGTACAAACCGTGACCGATGTTATTTAATATGATGCTATGTATGGCCCGCGTTACAACGAATGCACTTTCTAAAGAAAATAAATGTTTTATAGTCACATCATTTTCGAAAAAAATGATATAAAACGTCTAGTCTTCTCTTTTTTGTACACAGAACAGATTAATCTATCAATTGTTCTTTATCTATCACAACAGATGATGATTATCTCCCTCAAAACATGCTAATATTCTTATAAACTTAAAAGTGACGAAAATAAGACATAAACTTTTCAAGTTTCTGTTTACTATATTAGTGTATGAACTATTTGTTGCTCAGTTATAAAATAAAGTTGATCTCTATGACAATCACATTTTTATTTTGTTACAAAAATTTTCAATGAGTTGAGTGGTAACTATTCCATTGGCGCATAAGTTCTGAGAGTTTGGATCAGTAGAATAATATCGCCAATATAAAACTACATTTTAAGGAAAGTAATTATATATTCTGATAGCGCTTGGAATTCTCTATCACCCTGTGTATTCAAGTTTTGACTTGCATTTATTTGCTGAGAAATATTTCGAAGATTGTCAATGCGGGTGAGGGTGTCTTCATTGTATTCAAAATACTTTTCCGCAAATAAATGCAAGTCAAGACTTAAATACACAGGGTGATAGAGAATTCCGAGCGCTATCAGAATATATAATTACTTTCCTTAAAATGCAGTTTTATATTGGCAATATTATTCTACTGATCCAAACTCTCACAACTTATGCGCCAATGGAATATATTGAGATATTATGATGTAGGAAATTATTTTATACTTTCAAAAACACAAAAAGGGCTCATTTTTTTCAGGCCAATAATAATTGAAAAAATGACACTTTTACAGTATTCCAACCAAAAACTTTACTAATTAACGTACTACGTATTAAACGAGAATGGACTGCCATTTTTCTCGTATTTATCTTAGGATAACTTAATACGATATGTGATATATAATATATTGTGCAGTTTTATGGAGTAAAAAAAACAATGTGAAATAAAAAATTCATGATTTTGCTTACCTAGTAGTTGAACTTTCGATTGGTTCAATAGTCGTTGAAAATAGTCAATGACTTTATCCGAATTGCCCATTTCAATGACTAGTTTTCCAAACAGTAATCCAGGCGCTTGTTTATCTAGTTCTCAATTATTGAAAGTGACATAATTTTCAGTCAGATGCCAGTCCGACCAGTAGTACAAAGCTGAATAACAAAACGATCAGATTTTATCTGATCTGGTACGATACATTTCAACTCAAATATTGAATCGAGATCAGAGGGTGTGGGGCTGGCGTGCAGGGTGCTGGAGTTGGTGTACATGTGGACGTGGGGTGTGGGTATGACTCTTCTATTCTTTAACACCTACACCCAGACCCTAAACGTTTACGTAAATAGCTTCCAATAACATTCATTTGTGGATTCGTTAACGAAGAAAAAAATATACCTATTGGATTCGAAGTTAGATTTCTATACCTTTTTGAACCAAGCTGAACTCATCATTGATTTTTTTCGAATAATTTTGTTGAAGTGTAAAATTGATTCACTAGAAGATGTATAATCAATCTTCGTCTAATGTAGATATTTCGACCTCGGAACATTTCAATAATACGTCAACTGTTGGTTCTTTTTCTTTCGAGAATAAAAAATAAATCATAGAAATTCAGAATAATACTAGAAATTAAATGCAGATTCATTATTATTTAATTTTAGAATAAATTAACGATTTCATTTGACTCGAGCAGTTGATTGAATAAGTGTTAGTTTAATGCTATATAATACTAACAGATATACGAGAAGCTTGATATCTGTTTTGTTTTATTCTAATAATGTTGATGCGTACATATACATAAAAGAAAATAAATCGAAAGAAGTGAGAGACAGAGAGATCATGAACAGGATGTTCGTTATGAATTAATATTCATACTAGTATAGGACTGATGCTTATTGATGAGAAGAGCATTTAAAAACTAAAAAGACAAGATCGAAAATACTACAATTGTATTGTTGTCCAAAGTATATATTATTCTCTACTTTTCTGTATGTTCTTTTATTTGAAATCTTTCTTGCATGAAAAATATTTTATGATTACTATCTCTCTGTCTCTTGTTTCGATTTTTTCTTTTACGCAAGATTTTGATATTGTTTTGTCTTCGTACAAATAAACTAATTGAAATTTATTTTATTTATTATTTAAAAAATATTTTCAAATGAAATCATAAGTGTAAGTTTTAGGGCGAAGATTTTGCGGCTCGTTATCTCTGTTTCCATTGTAAACATCAATAATTAGGCTCATACTTGCTAATGAGAAACCAAAGCAATTAGGATTCTATCTGTTTCCCTTACATCTAATAAAGGAAAAAAAGCTATAGTCCTACCGATCACGGACTATTAGCGAGTGTGGGTATCGGTGAGTTTAATGAGAAGATCCGCACTGACACCCACTCTCACACCCTATTAAATCAGATACATTTACTTATTGAAATCAATGCTTTAAATATCTTCAACGTAATGATCATAGTTCATTTCTTGACATATGAAAAATATCATTAGAATTTTCTACAAAAATCTTTCTTTGAAGGTTTGTAAAGTTCATTACAAATATAATCAAATAATATGTAAAAAAACAACGTTGATTAACTAAATTTTATGATAAATCTCATAGAGAAAATAGTTCGAAAATAAAATAAAACCAAATATTTCAAACTGAATGGTAGTAAGAATATATTTTTAAAAATTTTCTTTTAATCAGATACGTGTAACATATCGAAATCTTCTTAAAATAANGTAAGTACATTGATCGACTAGCTTTTGCGGTAATTACGGTTTCGACTTGTCAGTATCTCTTGGTATAGAAAGTTGTTATAAGCTACACTCGTATTCAAGATCGAATAAGATTAGAAAAGTTGAGTTTCAGTTATTGGAACACCTTGTTTCGTTTTAATTAATTTATGTTTCGGTGGAATTGACGATAAAACACTGAGGTTTTTTGTTGATCATTTCGCAGTTAGATAATTTTGCGACCACAACAAATTTTTCTACAATTTAAATATAAATAGTAAAATTTTGCTAGTAAACAGATTTAAGTTCATGTTCTGCTCATAAAAACTGACGCTTTTGTAATTTTGATGTGGAATTCTATTTAAGAGAAGAGTTCGTCTTGATGTTCGGTTTGGTTAATAAATCTATAGTAGCTATACCATTTTATCTTATGTAGGATTACTCCCTTCTTTTTGTGCATAAAAACTAAGAACTAGACATCATCTTCTGAAAAACTCATTGTTAGTGTTCTTAAGCCCGATAAACAGAAAAGAAAAAAAAATAACAAAATTAACTTGACTCGACTCGACTCGGAAGTCTCGGTAACCCGACTTGACTCGCCCATCCCTGATTGGCTGCTTCTTTGCAATAGGCAAGATACTAAGACACTTTAAGATTGTATGAGATTTCAGATGAGTGAGAGTGTCCTAGAAGAATTACTCATCGATAGCTTATCCAAAAAAAAGAAATGAGAGTTTACCAAGTAATCTAAATATTTTGTCTGAAACGAAACTATATTACTTATTCTGTCGTAATCATGATAGTTCAAGGTTTTGTGATCATATGAAAAAAATCTACATGCTGTCAATCTTGACAATAAATGTCATTTTATCCATATTATCAACAAATAGAAGTATGCAAAAATAAAGAACAATTGTTTCTATGCGAAACTATTGAAATATTAAGATAAATTTTGTTACTAATAAAAAATAAAATTTAATCAGGTTACATTTGTTGATCGAAATATATTTAAACAATTATTTATCCAATAGAAATATTAATACAAAATTTATATCATGAAATATTGGATGTCATTCTTTTTTCTTATTTTACTCAAATACATAAATAAAGAGACAAAAATAAATGAACATCAAAGGAAAAAAATAGGTATATCGAAAGACATACTGTTAAAAATAATGAAAAAGAAAACAGGTGGATTTGGTCATCAGTAGTACATTGAACAAAAAAAAAACAGTGATGAATAAATTTGAAAAGAAACTATTCATTCATAAACACGCATGTATAGGAAAAAACTTCGCTTGGCGTACATAAACGAAAACATTGTGTCAATGATGCATCGACAAAAATCCACTGCGTAATCTATACATGATTGTCAGCACCAATCTATAGAAGTTCTTTGATAAATTTTTATCAAAGAACTTATCATATTTTTCTAGGGCGGTAAAAACATGACTGGTTGTGATGGTATATTCGACCATGTTGTTGTATTATTGACATCAATGATTGTTTCATTAATTGATCCTGTATTGATTTGATTTTGTAATGCTTGAGCTGTGATAAGTGCTGCAGTGGCAGCAGCAACAGCAGTCTTTTTTACATCAAGTAATGAAGTTGAATTCATTGTATCCGGTGATATTATCGCTGCATTGAATGCTTTGTCAATGGATTGTTCAACTCGCGTATTATCATTCTAGAAGTATTGAAAAATTTTAATTTAAAAGAAAAATCCATTACGTATTCAAATAAAAAAATCGTAGCTTATAGACGGATCAGAAAAAGAGAGTTAACTTCATCTCAGTGTTTTATCTAGATTTTCTCCGACGAAGATGTGATTTAAAAGGCAATGAAGCCCAACACTTATTCTTGAGAGTACAGACAATTAGTATGTAGTACCATTACTAAAAACTTCAGGATAACTAATTCAATCGTCAGAAGAGGATCACTTATGCTCGGAAAAACATTGTCTCATTTCCTATGAAAAAAGTACTTTTCCAGAGCTAAGAACGAAAAAGTTCGACTTTACTTGTACACCACTATCTAAAGTCAAACAATCGACTCTTTGACTCTTATTTCTAATTTCCTGACTACAGAAGTGTGAAATTAATCACGATGTTTTTTCATAAAAGCATTTTATCATAAGTATGTTTCCAGCGATACTAGTAACTTAGAGTGAATGACATGAGTATGCTGATTATCGTTGAGTCATTCTTTTCTTTTAGAGAAGGAAAGAATTACTTTTGCAATTTCTAGGTAAATTTACAATTCATATATCACTGACTGAAAAGCTAGTAAACAACAATAGGTAATTTATTGCGCATTGCTACTACTAAAAGTGTTGAAAAAAAATTAATGAACTTCGATGAAATCGATATTGTAGAAATTCTTAAGGTTCTATCTTACAATAGTGATGGTAATTCTCTTTGTATCTAAAGCAATGTGAACTTTTGTTTAATGTTTTTGATAATTAAAAGTAGATATTGTCAAAAAACAAAAACAGAAGCATTTGAAATGAACAAATTCGAAGCGTTTTTCAAATCATTTCGAATTATTGCAATAATATCATTTCGGAAAAATTTCTTTGTATTACCTCATGAATTAGACCGAGTTCTAATAATTCTTTGACAATTTTTTGAGGAGTTTCATCTTGTTCAATTTCTGCAGTCATATCACGTTGTAGTCGATCTTGAAATTTTACACTAATAAATAACTAAATATATTTAAAAAAAAGATGAATAATAAAATTTAAAATTTAATCGATATTAAATTATTTACCATGCATAAACCGGTTTCTTTTGTTTTTATTTTACATTGTACATCAATAATCCGTCGATTTTCTTTTTCATCTGTATGTGTGACAGGTGTTATTGTTGTATTATTATTAGTTCCTATTGATGATAATACAGATTCTCGTCGATGATGTTCATTTTCATTTGGTATAGACGATGATCTTTCAGATTTTGTTGCTGCTATTATTGTTCCAGTTCGAGATTTTGTTCCATTACTAATCATTGTTAATGAATTGGAATCATTGATATTATTTGAAAGAAGTTTCGATGAATCTGTTAGTGTTTGTACGGATGATATTAAATCATTTTCTGTTGTTGTTGACATTGATGATGATAAAGATGATGTTGATGAAGTCAAAGTTCTATTTGTATTAGTTGGTTTTGTTACACCAGTTAATGAACTACGAGTAGGATATAAAAGATGATAAGCTGTTATGGGATATAGACCATTTTGAACATCTTCAATTAATTTATCTAAATCAAATGATGGACAATCTTTGTAACTAAAATGTAGAATTAATAAGATTCAATATGAAATAGGTTCTTTTTTTTATTTTAGAATAATTATTTACGTAAAAATAATTGGTTTAACACCTTCACGATTTGATTCTACTTCAGCAAATACTTGCTCATTTGATATTGGTTGAATAGTAGGTACAACAAATGAACGATCTGGATTTAAACCTATTTTAGAAATAGACGTAATAGAAAAACAAATGCTTTATAATTTTTTTTACGAATATCATCGGCTAATGAATGAACAGATAAAAGTTTTAATGATGGTATTTCAAATAAAGCTGGATGGAAAAGTAATTCACGCGCTTTTGGCCGTTTTAATGGATCAGATTCAAGACATTTTAAAATAAGATTCTATTTAAAAATATTTTTCTTTAAATATTAAAAAGAAAATTTATTTAACCTTTTGCACAGGATCATCAAGTGTATGAATAGCTTCATTCACAATTTCATCTGTTACTGAATGTACATCACCGTTTCCACCAAGATCAAGATTGACCATCTAAATTTTTTATTATAAATAACAAATCAATACAATTATATAGACTATCCAATGATATTAAACTTCATATTAAAAAGAATAGTATATTTATTTTTCAACTCAGATTTTCTTTTTCAGAAGGATAATTTAAAATTCCAGGAAGACGAATATATAATTTTAAAAGTACAGGTACATATGATAATGACATAAAAACTACAAACTTCTAAAGAGCTAATACGATATTCGGAGGAATATCGCTTCCTCGACTATCACACTGAATAAAATACTGCATATTTTTGTTGTTTATTGATTATGTATATACACAGAATGTGTTATAAGTTTTGAGGCATGACCAAATTAGTTTATATACAGACAGAGAGTAACTCCTAATCGAATGTTTTTATTTGACCGTTGAGTACTCATATCAATCTTTCAAATTACATATTATTGAATAAGATCTTATTTTTTCATAGTGAAAGTATAAACATGAGAATGTGCTGATAAATTTTCACGTATTTAGTGTCGATCAATTGTTATTAATTCACCAAGTCTTTAATGATAGAACTACTCCAATTAACATCTGTCGTTTGAGATCATATTGAACCCGCAGATAAGTCTCAGTAAGAAAAGCAAAAATTTAAAAGGATTCGTCCTCATTGGTTTTTTTTTCTCGAGTTATGATCAATTAACAAAATTTTGTTCATAGATAGATCTAATGATTCTTAGAATATTCTTTCATCGAATTTTCAATTGAGCTCGATTTTTATGACAAAGAACTATTTTGAGAAACTCAATATCTTGAAGAAAATATGGAGACGAACCATTTTAGACTTTTACTAGCATTACAGTGACCTGCTTATGTATTCCATATGAGCTCAAACAGAAGATGTCAATTGTGGCAGTACCCTTGTTAAAAAATTCTCTTATTCATCTCTTTAAAATCATTACACGTTAGTTTTTTTCATCCACTTTCAGTAGACTATACATCAGCAAATTTGACTTCACATTCTTGACGTGTAATACTCAATTGTTAAATAATTCATAAATAGTTCAAAATACAATATTTATTCTTTGTTTTTATCAATGACTGGCTATGAGCACTGAATAAACGAATTAGATAAATAATGTATTAGTTTTTACTACTCTATTTTTTATGTAAAATATGTTCAAAACATTATTAAAAACTTTTTAAACACAATCATGTCAATCAATTGCGAAAAAAATTATCGTCACATTCTCATGTTTATTTTACTATTATTAGAAAAGTACTTAAGTTTTATTCTATGTCTGTATCAGGACTCCGAATGGGATGGGACAGTTCGATCCCATCACATGGGACAGAATGGACCATGAGTTTTTTGACAAATTTCCCATGGGATGGTGTAATTTCCTAAAATTTATGTTCCATTGCATTCATCTGTCACATGAGACAAATAGCCATTTATGCAAACATTTTTTGCATTGCTCTCAATGGTATAATATTTTGTACAATTAATCGAATGGATAAATGTATTGATAATTTTCATTTTTAAAAAAAAATCATTTGATGAATATGACCTCCCAGAAGGACGCGAAATTTTTAGAAGGATTTCATTCCATTCAACGTGAAGCCCTGATTTGCATATAAACTAGTTCTGAGATTTAGAAGTACATTCTTCTATTATTGATTATACTAGACGATGTCTAGTTCTTTTTCTATTAGTTATAATCATTCAAAGAAATTGTTTCTTAATGAATTATTCTAAAATAATCAAATACTTTCACTTCTTGTCAACTTGTCTAAAGCGTCTATTGATTCGAGAGAATTCAAACAAATTATACAAAATAAAAGAATTTTTAAAGTCAAATAATGCATTGAAGAAAAAAATTTTCTCAAAAATAAATCGCAAAGCTGAAGGTTTTGAAAAATTGTTTTAAATTTTAAAAAATTCAATTCACAGATATGAGTATCAGTGTCATATAGCTAAAGGCAATCAAATTCATATAAGAAAAACGTAATAAGATTGGAAATGAGTTTAATATTAAAATTTCTATGCTTCTATTTTACACAAAAGAAGAAAAGTAGATCAAGTGGTTTACAATTGGCAATAAAATATGATTGCTTAGCTTATTTAATACGAGTCTCATAACAAACTAAAAAACCGATTGTATAGGTCAATAAGTATGACAACAGAATCAAAGATTTACTTATGAATCGCCTTCTATTGTTAAAACTCAGAGATGAAAAAGAAAATTGATAAAATTATTGAACAACACTCACTTCAAGTGTAACCATTCCAAGTGAATAAATGTCAACAGCTGTTGTAATATGGCTTAGTTCTGAAACAAAAAAGTATTAATAAACTCTTTTCTCTATTTTACTTTCTATAAATAAACCTGTGTCGATCTCTGGTGCTTGAAAGTGTAAATTTTTAGCTGCTGAATCTGAATTACTTTTCACATGACGATGTAACACATCCGGTGCAACTATGTAAATAAAAACAAACAAAAATTTGTTCATAATATTTATTATGACAATATCTATGATACAATCAATTATTTTTGCATTAATTAAATCATAAATTTATTGTTTCACATACAAGACAACAAGCACAAAACAAAAAATATATTAAACAATTACACCTACCGATTCCCAAATCGGCAAACGCTTTCAACTGAGGATAATGTACTATTTGTATATATAGAAGGGATGCAATTAGTTAATTATCATCTAATATATGTAAATAAATCTATTCGTAACAAGCGAACTTACTCGATCCAATCTTTAGTAAACCGGTATTTTGAATAAAAATTGTATCACAAGTTAGATTACCGTGTATAATTGGCTCTTCACAAGAATGTAAATAACTATAGAAGAGAAAAATTTTTCAAGTTACAAAAAAAAAGCCAATTCATTTTCAATTTGACTGAAATAAGTTTTCAGACTTAAGGGTGTCTTTTTCCTATTTTTGTTTTTTTGTGCTCCAAATTGCTTGTTGTTTTATGGGCGTTATATAATCTAAAGTAGTATCTATCTACTGCGTGTATTTTTCAATCCAAAAATTGTTTTTAAACATTAAAAAATTCGTAAAGAAATCAAATTATTAACAACTGTACATTGTTCCGCGATTTTCTCAGATCAATTTTTTCATGCGCAAAAGGCAAAGAAACACCTCCGTTTCTCCAGTCTAGTACGTTCGATCGATCTCAAACTTAGTTCACATATATTATACACTATTTGGGATGGGTATTATTTTTTAATTTTCCGCTAATTTTTGGTAGCTCTATTCAAAAGACTATGCGTGTTCTAGGGTACCTTCGATATTTATGCGAAGAATAAAGAGTAAAAATATATCCATCCCACAGTTTCTGTGTCTGTAAAAAAAACTCAAGTTCGATCGAACAAAATCTCGAAGAAATGGAAGACAAAAGTTGTGACTATTGTCATCCCAGCATCTAATAGACGATAATATCTAGGATGAAAACTTTTCCTCTACTCGTTAAGATTGACCTACCTTGAAAATCATCAAAATTTTCTGATGAACGATTCTTCCGAAATATCGGAATTGGACTATACTTAACTTCAATCAAATAAATTCACATTTAATGATTGGAAATTGTTCGATCTAGATCTACTGAATAAATACTATTAGACTCGAATTCAATTGATAGAATTTACAAATCTATAAAAACTATTACAGATGGATTTAATCACATTATATTTAAGATTTCTAAATTGAAAATCGATTGATAAAAATGTGACGAGTTAAATTATCAAAACGATTTTATAGACTAATACATAGTTATTGAACTTTTTCTTTTTTTCATAATAAAACTAAAGATTTATTCTAATATAAGTTTTTATTTTGAACATACTTAAGTGCTGATAATAATTGAATACACCAACGTTTCCATGAGTTTTTCGATAAACTTTGTTTAGTTTTTTTTGTTTTACGTAAAAGTTGTTTTAATGAACCACTTGACATATATTCCGTTATAAAGACAACCTACATAGAAGTACAAAATATATATATATAGACCGTAATATTCATACTTGATCATACGCTTGGCTCTTCTAATATCTCAAGATAGCTTCGAAATATAAAAAATTTAGTTCTGTTTTCATAGTTTCACTATATTATATATCTACTCTGCTAAACTAGAAGTACTAAGAATGAATGTGCATGAATATTGCTCAAATTTGGGTATACATCATACGTAAAAATGGATGAATATTGTACTTCGTATATTAACGTTTCAATGAAAACATGCATTTCAAAATTAGATTGTTCTATATGTTGAAATCATCTTGACATATTAGAAAAAAGCTAGATGTATGATCAATTATAAGCATTATTGTTATATCAAAAAAAAAAATAAATATGAATTTTATTACTCGTGGACGATCATCATGTTTGGTTCGATCTTGCCAATAACCATGAAATTTAACAATATTCATATGATTTAATTCAATTAATTTATCAAAAACTTCACTAATTTTATTCTGTAAATAAAGCAAAAATAAAGAATATTTTTATTTTATATTTAATCTTACGTGTTGAATATCACTAATTTTTTTTTCTGAAAATAAAACTTCATTCCAAACAACTTCGACACCTTCTTCTGTATCCATTGCTAAATAAGATGCATCAATACCGGGAATATCACGTTGAGTAACCTTGAAAAAAATAAAAATGTTTGTTTTTTTTGTTTTTCAAAATTAAAAAATAAACAAACTGTTTCACGTCGTTTTTGCCACCGGGAACATTGACTTGATTCAACATAAACCGGTTCATCTTCTTCTTCTTCGTCATCTGTCTGTTTTTTATGTTTATTTGATCCGCTATTTGTTGTTGCTTCACTCGCACCGCCGGCATCTTTATTCTAAATTAATAAAAATAAAATAAAAAAAAATTTTTGAAAAAATTTTTCTTTTCTTTTTCATCATCCAGAATTTTACTATTCTCACCTCTTCTTCCATAACAATTGTTTCGTCTTTTTCCTGATTCATTGCTTATACGTGTATATATATATATATATATATACGTATATATATATATTAATACAAGTATATTTTCTTGTTGTTTTTTTTTGGAGAACAAAGTTAAACTGGAAAATACATGTAAGGAAAGCAAAATGTCGTTGTCTTTTTGCCTGTTGTTTCCCAAAAAAATATTTTTGTGCAATCGTCTTTTATAATGATGGATAATAAACGTAACAGAATGGGATGCGTCAACACTAATAAAGGCTGTATGTGAGATATAAAAAAAAAAAGGAAAAAAACATATACGACCGCAACGATCGAATGGCAATGCACGTTTTGAATCCATAGTAGGGGGCGTGCATATAAGAGGAAGAAAAAGAAGAAAAGATCATTCAGCTATTTAAACCTAGACTTTCTTTCTTTCTTTTTCTTGCTCTAAAGAATGTAAATATATATATAATTATTGTATGTTGTACCTAGAGCCATACAAGCAAATTTTAAGTACATTTATATCTGTATATGTATATAGTTTATGACATTACATAAAACTTCTATTACAAAAGAAAGAAAATAAAATATTTGTATTCGTCTAATTCTTATTTGTAAAGGAAAGAAAATATCAACAAGTATTTCATCATATATCTATGCAAAATGTTTATATCTCTTGTCAAAACATTTGCCTGCTGGCAACAATGACAAGTTGTTTCGTTTAGTCATCATTATTACTGGTGAATGCGTTCATTAATAAAACTCGAATTGAGTTTCTGCAATAATTTTAAAGTTATCCTATAAACTTTCATATTGATATTGTATGATGATCAATATCATGTTTTTCTATCAAACATTATTGTATTGATAATCAAAATATTGTAGAAAAAAAAGGGAACAAAATGACACGAATAAAAACTTATATTGTATATTCATTTTACTATTTGTATTTGAATAAAGAAAAAAAAAAATTCTTTCTCTAAATGCCTTTGGTCTTCATTCAGACATATATGTAAAACATATGTTGCCTCTTTACATCATTTTATTTTTATAAGTACTACTTGTTCAGTTAGAAAAAAAAAGAAAGTAATGGTGTAAAACTATGATGTTGTTTTCATTTGTTCTAATAGACTATCTTATATGAGCACAAGAAATCAAACCTTGTCATGAGATTATGTATTAGTATTTTTTTTTTCTTTTTTAATAGTTGATTTTTCTTTACCTGTTCTCCACTACGATGGCTATAGTATCCCGAACTTGTTCGTCTTATATTTATAATACGCAACATTATAAATGTTTGAAAGGCTTTTCATACATTAACACATAAAATTGATGTGGTGGTGACACTATTTAAATAGTTGGACATTATATGATATTACAAAATGCAAAGAAAAGATAGATAGATATGAAGAAAGAAAAAAATAAAGAGAAAATGAATAACTATCTTAACTATTCTTGTTGGCAGCAGGAGAAGAACATATTCACACTCTTATATGCACTTAGATTGCAATAAGAAAAGCGAGATAAAAAGTTTGACACGTAATCACGAAAAGTAGTGGTTTTGTATATTTTTAGCTTATTCGCATATGCAAAAATACCGTCACATACTTGTGTCTCTATCTATTCATCAAAGCAAAAAAAAAAAGGCATTATCTATAAAGCTAATTAATAAACTGAATAAAAGAAAAAAACCAAATGCCTTTTTATAATGTCTTGATTCTTTGTAATCACTTTTATAACAGTTCTGTTTTTTTTCATGTATTGACATATTATTTCATTTGAAAAAACCAATCATCATACACACTATCGTTATGCATTTTATACATGACGCTTATCTTTCCAACGTAGAGAAATAATGATTTATTTTATCAAAACACAACAAAAAAGAGACACATTCTGACAACAGATATAAATATTCTTTGAAAAAAAAAGACTTCTAAACAAAATCAAAATTTGAATAGAATCAAATTCAATAAACTGCATGACTTTTGAATATTGTATTTTTGATATATATTTAAGAAATAAAAATAATAATCACAAACGTAATTGATTTATAGATAAAAAAACATGACAAATACATTAATTGGTTTTCTTAACACGTAATGCTTCAATAAATATATACAACTCATTAAAAAAATAATCATTAATCATCTAAAATATTTACAGATTGTTTGCTTTTGATATTGATTTTACATTAACATATAATTTTAGGTTAGTTAGTAAAGTTATGAAATAAGATATTATGAAGATAAGATGAGTACTGAAATCAAATTCGACTTGAAAATCCCTATAAATCAAAACTGTAGTCATTCTCTTTGATTTTTGGAGGAAATATAAATGAAATAGAATAACATTTCAAAAGATCGAACAAAATACATGACTAATCTGCATTATAGAATTCATAGAAATTATAGATCGAATCTGATTTCAAGACAAGTCATATCTTTCAAATACTATTTATAGATTGAAGAGTAAACGATAGTTTTCTTTATTTGTCATCATTTTCAGATATCTCTTATAGCTTAAGTAAATTTTGAATGATAAAATCTATTGTACATAAATATGCCTAAAGTGTAAAATAAAATCATTAGACTTTCAGAAGAGATTATATGATAATAATGAATAAAAAATAACGAGTTAGAAATCTCATTTCCGTCCAAAATATCGAATAAATTTTTCTTATTCTGAATTGTATTACACTTCTAGACAGATCAAAAGGTAAGAAATTGCATGACCTCTAGTTCATGAATTAATTTCTAGCAGCAATCGTTATTCTTTGTATTGAAATTTCTGAGAATAGATCAGAATACGACATTGTGTTGCTACTTAGCTGATGAATATCAAGTTCAGAAATAGATTCGAACTGCTTCATTCAATCACAATTTTATATTCAACAGAAGAGCATTATTCAGACAGTTTAAATCGTATTGATTCTAATAACGTATGAAAACTGGTCAATTCATATGTTTACTATTTGACCGTAAAACTTTGGAAACGTATACTCACACAATTAACCTGAACTATTTGAAAAATTTCAAGAGTATACTCCTTGTAAAAGCATCATTTTGATAGATGTCAGTAGTAATCGAATATGTTTACTTGTTGCTGTTATGCTTTTCACAAGAAAAACTTCGTTAATAATCCAAATTACTGATTTCGTATCATCAACTATGTTCATAAAAGTTCTGAATACTTTCATCCATCTATGAAGGTTGTATCCAAACAACCAACAAGCTGAATGGTACGAAATTAAATTTCATTAATAACCTTCCAAATATAAACTTTGTTAACACTAACTTGATACATAGAAAAATCACATCATGGTGAGAAATATTTCTAATTAATAAAAAAAAGGAAATGATTTATATTGAATAGGCGAAAGCAAGTATGACAACAAAAGAAGCTTTGGCAAAATGGGTAATACTTAATTAGAAAAACTAAAGCAACAAAAAAGAAAAAAGCAAATTATTTTATATTTATTAGGAAGAAAAAACGCAGCAAAAAGCTGCAGAAGCAAAAGAAGTTTTACTCTATGGACAATTTCCACCAATTGATAAAATGGATGCTTCTATTTCAACATTAGTCAATTGCGAGTGCGGAAATTTTGTTTTCACTGTATCTTGCTTTTTTTAATTTAGTGTATTGTTGTAGAAAATTATCTTTATCAACAAATCTAATTGAAAAAATAGCCAATCTTAATGGTTTAAGTAAGATTTATTGTTTAATTTAAATGAAAAAATAAACAAAATTTTTCTTCGAATAAAATTTAGAAAATTTAAAAATTCTTTCACTTGGTCGAAATTTAATAAAAAATCTTGTTGGTTTGGTAAGAGACTTCAATTGTTTTCTATTTTAATAACGAGAATACTCACAAGAGAACTGAAGAATTTCATCAAAAATATGATTTGGTTTTACTGATTCAAAGAGCATCATTGAAAAATCAGTTTATATCAATTTTTCTAGCACTACTTCGAAGAAAACTTTTTCCAGTTTATAACGGCTAATTTTTTAATAGTATATTTCCTGTCATCTATTGAAATCAAGAAACCTTATGTTGAATTTTTCTTATGTTATGTAACTTTTGGCTCTCTAGAAAATGTTAAAAAATATTGAAAAAAGTTTTCTTTCGATGCAAACAATGCCTTACAGAGTCAATAATCAAGTGAACAGGCTTCATAGAAACAAAGTTAGGTACATTTCAACGTCTTTGATTCAAGAAAATTTTTATCTCGAAGAAACTAAGACTTCAACCTGTATTGAATAGCATAGACAGTTCATTTGGAAAAGAGAAAACTAAATTTCGACCGTTCTGTATTTCTAAGTGGTGGTACATGGGAATTTTCAAAATTTTGCTTTTTCATATAATCGAATAATGATCATTTAGGAAGACAAGATTTAGGATGCTGATTACAGTCATATGATCGAAATGCCTTATCATTTGTAATTTAGTTCTATAAAATGATCCATCAAGATCACATACTTGTTAGAGAGCCTCAGATGTTTCACCGGAAGGACACTCTACATTACAAAGTTACCACTGATAGATAATACATTTCGATTATATGACCTGCAAGTTCTAACTTCTTGGATGATCACAATTCGGTTACACAAAAAAAAAAGCGATTTTCAAAAATTTTTCGTATCCTACTTATGGTTGAAATTTTCTTTTTTTTTTCTTCGAATGAACTGTCTGTCTGGGTCATTTTTTTAAAATATTTTTCTTACTATTTATAAAGAAATAAAAGGTTACATAACATATGAAAAATTCAACTTATGGTCTTTTGATTCCAATAAATGGCATCAGATATTTTATTAAAAATCGAATGTTATTGACTGAAAAATTGCGCCTTTTCTTACTCATGTTCGATTCTATAACTTTTGTGAATAGATGATATTCAAATAATTTATTGACGTACAATTTCAGAAAATATCTATGGAATTATTTTCTTGAAAGTAGTTAGTTAGTGCTAGAAAGTTGATATAGACTAATATCTCTATAGAATATCTAAAATTTAGAATTGGTGGTTTTTCAACAATGTTCTTTCGAATGAGTATACAAAATTTAAAAAAAAAACACTTGATAAATGCTTCGTATATTGAGTTCATACTTCTCGATTTTCTAATAATTTCATTCAGGAAGCTGTTGGTGATACACTTGAAGAATTATGGATATCGTATAATCAAATTGAAAAATTAAAAGGTATTGGTGGAATGAAAAAATTAAAGGTACTCTATATGAGTAACAATGCTGTTAAAGAATGGGGCGAATTTCAAAAATTAGTAAGAAGAAAAAAAAAATGTTCTTTTTTTCGGTTCATTAAAACTTAGAATTTGTTCATAATTAGGCAGAATTACAAACACTTCATGAATTGGTTTTTAATGGAAATCCATTGCATGATAAATTCTTAGAAGATAATGATGGTAAACAAGAAATTTGGCAAGCTGAAGTTCAAAAACGTTTAAAACCATTAAAAAAACTTGATGGTAAAATTTTAATTATATTATTTTGATTGTGTGATGTTTTTGTTTTGACTAGGTTTACATATTATTCGTGATGCACCCGAAGGTGGTGAATAAAGTGATATTGCATCAAATAAAAGATTCTATTATTAATATCTGTATTTGTATTTTTTTTTCAAAATAAAGTAAACACTCTTCTTTTAATTTGGATGAAATTCATCATTAGTATACTGTACATGGTAGAAGCAGTTCGTAAAAAATTGATTATACTAAATGTGTATGAAATAAAAGATGACATTATAGAAAATCGATGTTGTTTTAATCGAATTGAAGAATACATAAGAATGCATTTTTTTTTCCTATTGATTTTTATTTGTGAATTAAAACAAAATTTTGTTTTTCGTGCTTTACTCCATAAGAATCTCAATATATGATGCAGCGTTTATTAGTTGTTACGAATTTCACTTCAATACTTTAGAATTTACATATAGTTTCGAAGAAAGTTGTGAATATAAGTTTTAAGTCAAAGTTTTTTTCAGCTTTTCTCATTGTCAATGATGATGAATGGTGATGCATTGCTTTGCCATTGGGTGTTATATGATCAACATAAAAAAAAAGCATGAATTGATCAAGTTATCACTTTGGAAAATAATCAGTATCGATGTTTGGGAGTTGATCAAGATTTATAATAGTTCGTTAAGATCTACTCCTGTAGATGTGATTGACATTTACAACGACGTTATTTGCCATTTAATTCCATACTTATAATAATAACAATGTTAAGTGAGGAAAAAAGCGAAATAAGAAAATAAAAAATCACAAACGAATAACAACGATATAAACAAAAAATAGGGCGTCTATACAAAAAAAAAAAAGAAGAAAATATTTTTAGGTTTTAAGTGCAGAAATTTCACTTTACATATCTTGTTTTGGTATGATAAGGGTAAAGAAAATATGTGAGCTCTACATTTCAGCCCTAAGGAGAGCTGCGCTAAGAAGTTTTGCTGACAAAAAGAAAATAAATTTTAATTTTTTCTACAAAAAATTTGCAAAAGTAGAAAACAACATATTACAGAATAAAAGGCATATAATATACCAAAGGTTTTCATCGTTGTCATCCAATCCTTTTATCGAATTAAGATTTATTATCAACAATGTTTTCAAGATTGATCGTATTTTTTCATCTGTTATATCCAATTTTCTTTAGATTCTATACGAAACATCTGTTGCGCACTATTATCACGATGTCATGCAGCTCGATGGAAATGACAGTTTAGCCTTGCTTTTTTCCTTCTGTATTCTACAAGAGAACGCAAAAATTGACTATATACAAAAGATAAAAATACTAGCTGAGATGACATTTCTTATATGAGCAAATTCCATGAGTCAAAAAGACCACTGCTGATGTGATGGGTTAGTTATGTTGGTGGAGAAAATAAATTGCCAGGTTTCTGTTTACATGTTTTCTGTTGTTTCTTATAACACATATAGACTCTATTTTGTTGTTATTTCGATAGAAATGATAGGAAAAAAAAAGAACGGGTGTTAAATGATATATACCGATGGTAGTGCTCGACAAATTATTATATTTGATCTATTGGTTGCACGTACACATAAACAAATAGATAGGACAAAAATGTTTGCCTTTATCCAACTTGTATTCGTTTCATTTATTTTCATTATTTCAAAAGTTTCAACTGAAAAACAATTTAAGGAATCAATAAAATGTTACCTGACATATCAACATGTAGAATCTAGAAGTCCTATATTAAACATGACGTTGGGTTATGCATATCATCAAACTGCAATTACATCATATACAACTGATGCAAATGAGCCATGTTCAAAAGTTGGTTGTGCTTGTTTCAGTTATAGAAGTGTTTGTTCTCATGCATTACGAGGATCAAATCATCATGCAGAATGTACTGATGATGATAAGCAAAATGGAATAATTCAATGGCATCGTGGATGGACATCACAAGCTAAATGTGAACAAATGCGTCAACAACCGGAAACATATCTCAATTTGACATGTTGCCATACAGATCGATGCAATAGTCAACCAGAAAAAGTTATTAAAATTGTTGATGTAAAAACACCACTTCCAGTGCTAAATATTTATGATCATCAAACCCCACTACCTTTGTTGAATCCACAAGAGCCGTTACAACAGTATAATGATCACGACCATCGAACTTCACAATCTATGTTTATCTCACATAAACCACCACAATGGAATAATGATTATGTACATTATTCACGTACATCTCGGTTGCCAGACGTCAACAAACCATCGCAATTGCATGATAATGATGTACACTATTCAACTACATCTCGTTTACCTGAAACTAGCAAGTCATCACAAGTGCATGACAGTCATGTCAACCATTCAACTACATCACGTTTTACTATCATAAACAAACCATCGCAATTGAATCAAAATCACATACGTAATTCAAGTATATCACAATTGCCTAACATTCATCGACCGACTCCAATTTTAGCTTATGACAAGTCTTTACAACAAAAGAATACACTTGCATCTCGTTCTCTTTCAAGTTGGATGATCTTCTTTTCTCTCGTTTGTTGCTACCGTTTTATGATACAATCTTACTAAAAAAAAAAGTACTATTTTTCGAAAATAAAGTAGTCATTGTGAGCAAATACTGTATTTTGCAGTGCAAAATGATTAGATTACATTCAACTGAATAGTGCGTATTTTGTTTTTTTTTCTCTCCTTTTTAATAAAGAATTTAATGAATAGATCTATGAAGCTTGACATATAAATCAATCGATAGCATCCTATCAATTTTTTATCGTTTGCATTGAACTGTTTATCAACCTATAATCTTATAATTACTAGTCTTTTGAAACATGATTAGCTCTCAAGAGAAGAATATCATGCGGTAAATTTTTGTAACTCGAATAGAAAAAAACATTAGACATAGGTGTAGTATAATAAATTTAATTTGACGTTTCTTTTTGTATTTAGAAATGGATTTTAAAAAAGAAACAATGAATAATTTTTTGTGTTGTTCTCGAAAATATTAATACCATTCAATTTCAAAATGACTAAGAAATTAGAATATTGATTTCTATAATATTGACATAGTACTCCGATTACTAAAAGTCTCAATATAGAAAAGATATCAATTAAGCATCCGTCATCATCATTTTTTTTTCTTACTTATGGAAAGATATAATTTATTGTACAAACTATGGTAAAAATGACTGTGTCAGATGACAAAAAATGGTATTTATATATTAGGATACAAATTAATCAAGTAGTAAGATTTCAGGACGAAGAATACGAAATCGGTATACTATGTGGAATGACTCTATACACTTGATAATACTGAACTATGTAATACGTCAATATACAGCGACTTACGGTGGTGCCCGAGCGCTTTTTTTTCGATTCGGAATGTTTTTTTTTTTTTTTACAAATGATGAACATTGTTATTAAGCTATTGAATGGGTCGATTGATTATTCATTGGTGTATACATGAAGATACCATGCATTGAGGATTAAGAGTTAGATAGTGAGCTTGAATATAAAATTATGATAAACTAAATTCATATTACTGATGTTAATTTTTTTGCAATAGAAATAGTACTAACATAACTAATTGTATTGATTTCTATGGTATCTTTAGAAATCAATCTACAGTGAGTTCTGAAATTATTGAGCAAGGTTTATTTTGATTTTTGTTGTTGTCATAAGCTCTAGAAAGATTCTAAATAGTGATTCGAATAAAGAAAATGCGTTTATTATCTGGTTACCAATGAGATATTTCCAAGTTCTCTACATTGTATCTGAGCTAAAACAAAATGCTGCAGAGAACTTGGAAACGTCTCATTTCGTACAGAATTATTTACTTTAGCGTTCTGCGTAGTATAAACAAAATTATGTTTACGCAAATTAATAAACTACTACTCGTTTGACCGCATATGATAGATAAAATTTCAGAACTTCGACATGTATCAATATATGATAAAAAGAATTTTTCATTCACTCTGCTCAATTACCATTTGAAATTGAAAATAAAATTTTAAGAGCAGCATGAAAATAAAAAAATGAATATAGTTATAACAATACAGAGAATCGAACAATTTGACAAAATTTCTGTAAAAACTAATAAAATTGCAAATATATGCTGAATCTAAGAAACGTATAGCTAATATTTACAATTGATTTTGTAAAACTAGTCGCTGTTATATACCAAGTCTTCTCGTGCATTTATCTGGTACCTTACTCTCAATGCATGTTACTTGTAAATATAAGACAAGTAAGTTTCTACTGTATAGTTGACTACGAAAGACTTTCTTTGTTTTAGAAAAAAGCGTAGATCAGCAATATGAAATATACTAAAAATTATTTCTAATCTGAGAGATTTGATTTTGCTTGCGTGTGAACCCTAGGTGGGTCAGTATCTTATATTGAAGTGTCGTAATAGATTGTAATATCTTATAATTATGAGGGAAAAGTATATTTTCAATCTAAAAGATACTCAACTCTGCCTTCAAACTCGATTGAATTTCGCAAAAATCTTCCAATCATTCTCCTGAGTTATCGACTCTTTTCATGTCAAACTACGGCGAACTTGTGACATCCTTGATGTAAACAGTTTTAATGTAAAACAAAATTGACAATTATTCTTTTTTTATTGTTCATATATTTCTAATCATGAATCAATTATTTTTTTCAAATATTTTTACTTACAATGAAGGTGTTTCTATTGTTAGTATAAGACTAGACATATTTCGATCAACTTAAAACATTCACCGACAAACTTATCAATTAGAAATATAATCTGCCCTTGGCGTGCACGGACCAAAATATTCGAATTTTAAGGTATTTACAATATGTGTGTAGTTGTTGCAGTTCAAAATTTGAGCAGTTTTCTCCTTTTTTCGTCATGGTTGGATACAGCTTTTTCAGTTGCATTCAAAAAAGTATGTTTCAAATAAAAAAAAAAAAACATTTCAAGAGAAACATCCAAGATATTAGACACAATTTGATAAGGCTTTAAGTACACAACATAGTTTTATCTGAGAAAAACAACTTTTATTGTCAAAATAGTATTCATATCCTTTCTTTTAAAAAACAAATTGAATGAAATTGTTTTCAAAGGAATGTGCAATCTACAGTAGTACATGATTATATTTAATAATGATATAAAAACGTCCTTTTCCAAAGAAGAAAAATGATTTCTTTTGTCACGTTCCTTCGAAAAATTCATCGAAGTTATTGTATGGCGAATAATATTTGTACTTATTAATAAATAACTTCATCCACATCGCACTGATGAAGTTTCTGAAAACATTAATTACGTTGACTTTTGAACTTTCACATTTTTTGTTTTCTTGTGATTTAATTTGAAACAGAACAAACATTGTTTCCTTCTCATCGTCAGTCAACACATTTTTAATAATATGAGCAATAAGTTTTTGACGAGTCTGAATACATATCTTTGAATAGATATTCAGTGTTATCTATTATCTCAAAGTTTAAACATGAAACAATCTGAGTTGCTCATATTCATATGATACAATCATCGGTGGGACATACTCTATTCATCATTTCAATGGATGCCATTCACTCACTACAAACATTCAACTCTATATTCTGTATATCTACTTTACTCTACGCTTTCAAATGAACTGTTGATAATGTGTTTCCTAGTAAGGCTCTTATGAGTGAATGCTGCATTTTTGTCAATGAGAGTATGAGTAGGTAAAGAGCAAGGTTTAATCTATATCATTTATCAAACATAGTGACTGAATGCTGAAAATGACAACCTAACCGACCATTTCAGTCAAGTGCACGAATCCATGCTATATTGACATATCCAACGGACATACCAAAAATGACATTAATATCTCCCCAAATAAGGATCGATTCATCTTCAAACTGCGAGATAATAGATGATACTAAATACCTATCGAAGGGCATGATTAAGACTAGACCAATATTGTTTAGTTTATACGAATTAATAAAGACAGCTCATTATGAAACTGTTTGTATGGTAAGTTAATAAGACTAGATATATTCGAATAAAATTGAAGTATTCACCGGCAAATTAACAAATTTCAAAAAGTATAGTTTTTTTCTTCTTTTTCAGCGTCACCATTGGATGAAGCTTATTGAGTTACATTAGAAAAAGTATCTATCATGAATTTTGGGTCTATTTTTCCTGATATCTGAGAATGATGGTATCTTGGATGTTTCTTTTGAAATGTTTTTTTTTTTAATTTGAAACATACTTTTTCTAATGCAACTCGATGAGGTCCACCAAACAAACCATAACGAAAAAAGGAGAAAATACTACTGAAATTTTGAACGGTGATTACTGAACGTCAATAGTAGATTATATTTTTAATTTGTTAGTTTGTCGGTGAACGTTTTGAGTTGACCAAAAACAAAATAATTCTATTTTATTTTTCTATATGTTTAATTTATAACCAATAAAATTTCTCGAGCTATTTTCTTGCCACCTCAGTTGTTTGTTTCTAGCTTATGATCATACATGTATGAATCATCTAATCAATGTCAAAATGGAAAACTATGAATGCACTTCGATTGAAACTCATTTTGAAAATATGATATTAATCAGCATATGATATACAATATTGATATAGATTATTAATGATATTAAATTCTTGTGATCAACAAAAATTAGAGACTTGGTTTTAGAAATATCTTGCGTTTTGCATGTTTTGTTCTACTCTCTTATTGAAATATGACTGTTGTGTAGTGCCACTCTTTGCGTGAAACTCATCTTTTGTAAAAATAAAATATACAGATGAATATGCAATCGTATTCAACACATTTCGATAATAATTTCTTTTTCTAATACTTCCATAAAATCTAGATGTCGCCTCATAACATGCATTTGACATTAATTTGCATTTTCTTCATGGTTTATATCACTACATCTCGTATTAGACAATTCAATATATAATCATACTAAGATAACGAAAAAATAGTGGCTTGGAGTATCAATATCATCTACTTCATGGTTACGATCAGTTTAGCCTATTTTGGAACGATTTTCTATCGTTCAATGTCAAGTTTTTCTTCGTAATTTAGAATATTTTATGAAAAATACGTTGAACTAAGAGTTAAAATTCATTTAGATCAATAACACAAGCAGAAAAGAATATTGTTAAATCAATTAAAATAAATAAACCATCTGCAATTATTCCTGCAAATGATAAACATACAGCTAGTGTAAGTTGTTCTAGAACGTTAATGAATGAATTATTTTCTTTTGATAATATTTTAGTTAATCTTTTTACATGGTCTTGGTGATGTTGGGTAAGATATTACTATTTGTTTTATTTTTTTCGAAGAAAAAGATATCAGCTAAATAAAAAAATTCAGTCGAAGCTTATTCTTTCACAATATCTCTAGTTAACCGTTATCGAGCATTTTTTTTGTTCGATATCATAAATTATCAATTCGAACTTGATTATAAACATATACTACTGAATTAAGTAAGTTACGAGCAACGAATAAAATTTTGAAAGTTACAATTGACAAGATATGGTTTTATTATAGATCTATATTTTTGTTGTTTCTATTATTTCAGAGAAAGTTGGCTTGAAGTATTTGATATGTATAATATTCCGAAATATGCTCGACATGTAAAATTTATATTTCCAACAGCGTAAGTGAAAAATAATAATAATATTCTTGTTAGTATATTCATCTATGGATAGTCCAATACGAAAGATAACATTAAATTATGGAATGTCAATGACTGGTTGTAAGTTAATATGAAAAATAAATTGATATTCATTGAAAAAACATAGGGTTCGATGCGCATGGTCTTGATCGCAGTTCAAAAGAAGATCAAAAAGGAATATTAGAAGCATCGAAATATCGTAAATAGAATTTCTTTTTAAAGAAATTATTTTAATTTTATTTTCATAGTCAATGATTTAATTGAAGATGAAATTAAGAATGGAATTCCATCGGAACGTATTGTAAGTGAATAACAAGTCAATAGTTTACTTTTTTTTGTATTTATTTTCTTGTTTTAGATGGTTGGTGGTTTTTCACAGTGAGTTTTAATTAAGATGCATCTAACGTAAAATTCAAATGGATTTGATTTTTCATTGATTCCTATATGGTTTGATGAAGCTTGAAAAATTGGTTATCAAATGTATAGTTTTTTTTTTAATGAAGTCATCTCTTTATTGCGAAATGCTTCAAATACTAATGTATGAAAATTTTACTGGATTTTGCAACGAAAATCTATGGTATTTCTCAAGTCAGATGGATAATCGATTTTAAACTTTGCTAGTATCTCCTATTCTAAGATATTGAATATTCGAAATTCTTTCATGTGTAAAAGCAAATTTTGTTCATCCCGAGAAAGGAAATACTAGAACAACTAAAAGTTGTACAATCATTTAATCTCATCGAGAAATTTATTTGTGCAAAGTTTGAAGTTGAAAGTTGATTTTCATCGTAACTTAAGCATAACCATAGCTTTTTGGAGAAAAACGATTAGACATCAAGAGAGGTTACTTCGTCAATCAAAAAATAAAATAAATAGCATATGCAAAATCAGCGGGAAAGGTCTATACCTAGTCACAATACGTTTCAGCAAATTATCTATGAAATTGAAAATCGACTAGAGGTAGAATTTGGGAAGAAAAATGATAGGTGAATTTTCTGTTGAAAATTAGTTTTGTTTAAATATTCGTAGCTTAGTATAAATTTTTACGTTGATTTTGAAAATACTTTTTATTTTGTTTTGATAATAGAAACTTCGAGTTACTTTTCTACTAAAACGAAAAACTGTTCAATTTTCTCATCAATAGAACAAAATGATGAGTTTTATAGCTCAAAATCAGATAAGACATGTGATTTTATCTTCTATCAAAAAAACTACAAATATGTGCAAAAAAATCTACAATACTGAATTAGAAAATGATTCATTTTGTTTATCTCTGTGGTCTGATTTGTATTTGAAACATTTTGCAACGAACAGATAATTCAATTAAAATAAAAAGTACATATTCATAACCAATTTCTCAGGCTCTAGAAATCCATTTATGATATAAGGAAAAATAAAATCTTCTTAAATTTTACTTTATGAGAACATTATAAAAAATGCTCTGATTTTTCAAGGGGTGGTGCTGCTGCTCTTCATGCAGGTAATATATGTATTATTTCGTTTGGTTTCTCTTATGTAGTTGTTATTCTAGTATTAACAACATCTCATATGTTAGCTGGTGTTTTAGCTCTTTCAACATGGCTTCCGCTATCTTCTACTTTCCCTAAAGTTGAATTAGTAATTTAAAAAAAAGCAATATGAAGTACTCTTATGTGTTTTAGGCACTTGTAGCCGGTGATAAGAAATTGAATTTACCTATTCTTCAATGTCATGGTATTTAAGAATTAAATGTAAAGAAGAAAAATTAATTTTTTCTTTTTTTTAACATAGGTAAACAAGATCCAGTCGTTCAAATGGAATGGGGTCGATTAAGTGAAAAAGCTTTCAAAGCAATGGGCTTTAAAAAATATGTTTTTAAAGAATATGATGGAATGGTACATTCATCAAGTGATGAAGTAATTACAATTGAATATTAATTGTTTAAATTTTGCATTGAAAAACTAATATATAAATAGATATCATTTTCTTAATTTTTTTTTTCGTATATTTAGGAAATCAAAGATGTTATTGCTTTCATCAAACAACATTTATCAAAGATTGAAGCTAAAATTTAGGATTGTTTTTTTGTGATTTAGCTTTGTATTTAGTATTATTTAATAAAAGAAGATTTATTTGTTTTTAGGTTCTTTTTTGTGTTCTATATATTTATTTTTATTGATCTAGATTATCGAGAGATTAAATTCGTAAAATGAGTCAATCACCGGCTGTTATTCTTGCTACTGCCAAGCAGACTGCTACTGTAAGTTAATTCTTGTGTTTATGTTAATAATTTAAATATTATTTCGTTTGTTTAGGTCTTCTTTTTACATGGTCTCGGCGATGCTGGGTATGAATATTTATATACATATATGTGCCAGATTCTATCTAAACTCGTGTCTAATGAAATATTTGAATAAAGTGTTTGGATTAGAGTCGCTGACTGAATTTAATCAAAAAATATGTAGTTAAAAACTTGTAAATTTCATACGAATAAATATTGAAATAATATTTCTGTAGATTGGAACTAAGAAACCCTGCCCCATACATTTGAATTGACACTGAAGAAAATCATGATTCAGAGGAATGAGCTTGTATACTCTGATCAGTTCTATTTGACCATCAAACTGGATATTGAGAATGTATTATAATATTTGAAAAATTACTGATTAAAACTAAGTATATCCCTAGTTAGTGTTTTATCCAATAGAGGAACCAAGAAGGCGTTGCCTTTGCAACGATCAGGTTGACCTTTCCGAAGTATGTGGTTATTGTACCATAGAATAGCTGGGCCAGAATAAATTCTTCTCAGTATTTTCTCAATATCGCCATGCCGTAATATTTGTTTTTTAAAGACTCATGAATCACAGTTTAACATTTCCAGTTTCAACTTTTGTTTTTTTTTTAAAACAATTAAGTATGTAGAAATATAACAATTTGGCAGTGTACGTTTAGAACTATTCCTAAGTGCGTTCTTTTCTCATGACGTACATTGAAATTCGTTTCAATCAAGTTTTTTATTTTGATGGAAAAACTACTTTATAAAAACTGAGCTAAAAACATGTAAAACTTAGCTTGTTTTGCGCGCAATGCATCTGAATAAAGAATTCTATTCTAATTCTGACATTTCAGTCTGATACATCATTCATGTCTTTTGAAATTTACATAAAGTTAAATTATATGAACTGACTTATTTCGTCAATTAATTCAAATTATCTTGAAACGCTCAAAATCATTATTTTTGTGAAGTTTGAAAAAAGAAAATAATTCGTTTATACAACAAGTACTGACGCAAGGCAGAGCTTTTCAAATGCTACAAGATTGCTATCTCTTTTCTTTCGCTAATTTAAGACTCCAAGGAATAGTCCTAAACAGACCTCTTTTAATTTGTGACAGCTATAGAAAATTAAATTATTAATCTTTAAAAAAAGATTAGGGCACAACGACGAGGATTAAGAACTCCGCTGCATTCTTTAAGAAGTTGTTGCAAAGAACTGATAATCACTGATAGAAATGATGTCGTGGTATATAGTCTTCTACGCTACTGAAGTTTTTGTAGGTTTCTATCGGGGTTTTATCGTAAATCTCTCTCTCTCTCTTTTGACGATTAGAGCTAGCTTTCTAAATTTCAAAAAATTCTATTCACTTCTTCGTCAACTCATGATCAAATTATATCTAATCTCATTTTAATCAATTAATCGATCTCTTTTAAAGATTTTTAAACAAAATATGTTCCAAATTTCATTGTTATATCATGTTACGATTCTATTGTTTAACCAAAATTGATACCTTATCCAATATACTATCGAAAATGTTCATTCCAGCTGAATTGATAGAAAAGTAGACCGTGATCAGAATATTCCTGTAGGGTGTAATTTTCGATTCTCTGAATAAAAATAGTCAAGCTTTCAGCACATAAATGCAAATGCTTTGCTCAATACAGAACAAGTAGCGCTCTCTCGAAAACTTAAAATAATTGAAAAGCTTCGAATACACTTTTTTGAATATTGGAGAGTTTTAGAGAATGAAACGTTGAGGCTCTCTCTGATCAAAAATCTTGGGCTAAGTGCTAGATGATGATAATGAGAAAATACTTAGAGAAACATTTATTCTGGTGCACCTGTGACTATATGTTTATGCTCCCAAAAACAAGTGTTCTCGCTTTCGGAAGATAAAATATCATCCTGAATGTTTAGTTCTATCTGAGTGTCAATGGAATCAAATCTGATCTAAATTTAGATACTAATTGTGTATTAAATTTTATTATTTGATTTTTATTATATTTTGTTTCTTTAAAGAACAAGTTGGCTTGAAGCATTTAACATGTATCGGATTCCAAAAGCTGTTCCGCATGTAAAATTTATATTTCCAAATGCGTAAGTTAAAAAAAAATAAATTCGATTTATAAAAATATTTGTTTTTTTTTTCTCTGAATAGTCCAATTCAAAGAGTAACATTAAATATGGGAATGCCAATGCCTAGTTGTAAGTTCATTTAATATAATAAATATGAAAATTAAATTTTTTGAAACAGGGTTCGATATTTATGGTCTTGATCAAAATGCTAAAGAAGATGAACCAGGCATTGCAAAATCATCAAAAATTTGTAAGATTTTTTTTTGAATTTATTGTTTCTTTTATTTGTTTATGATATTATTTTAAGTAAATGATCTTGTTGAAGAAGAAATTAAACTCGGAATACCACCGGAACGTATAGTGAGTAAATAAAATTTGTTAAAATTTTTATAATTTTTTGATTAAATAATTTTTTGTAGATTGTTGGTGGTTTTTCAATGTGAGTTAATCAATAGATTTTTAAAAATTTTTCCCTAAATATTCAATATTTATTTTCAGGGGTGGTGCTATTGCTATTCATGCAGGTATTCGATTCTTGTTTTTTCTTTTATATCTTTATTTTTCTCATATTTATTTATATAATTCTCTTTAGCATTGACTTCTCCACATACACTTGGTGGAGTTTTGGCTTTATCAACATGGCTTCCATTATCGACAACATTTCCTAAAGTTGATTTTTTATTTGATTGGAATAAAATTTAAAAGAAAAAAAAATTCTTTTTTTTTTTGTGTTAGGCACTTGTATCCGGTGATCACAAAGCCAATTTACCAATTCTTCAATGTCATGGTATATAGAAAATAAATGAATAACATAAAAGGAAAATATGCATTATTTATCCATATAGGTGATCAAGATTCAATGGTTCAAATACAATGGGCTCGTCTTACTGAACAAGGTATTAAAGCAATGGGTTTTAAACAATATACATTTAAAGAATATAGAAATATGGAGCATTCATCATGTAATCAGGTAAAATTTTTAATCATACATTTTTATCTTATGGCATCTAAAGATTTATATATATATTTCTTCATAGGAAATGGAAGATGTTAGCAGATTTATCGTACAAAACTTGCCAAAAACCAATTAATTATTAACATGATAAATCAAACTGATATTATTATGCGTTCACGTATTCATAATTTATGTTACTATCATTCTTCATTTTTTTTTGTTTTTGTCGTCATGTGATTTAACAACCACAAAACAAATATGTCATATTACTATTATAAACAGATCTACAAAAAGATTGATCTTCTTTTCGATTGATTAAGGAAACCAGAAGAAAATTTAAAAAATTGTGTTAGAATCAGAGTGTTTTTGCTCTTTCTGATTATAGATTTCGTATTATAAACAAATCTTTGAGAGACTCGAAAATCTGGAAGACAACAATGGAACTAATGAATGTAGACACGATAAACTGATCATATCTCAATTGAAATGGATTGTGTGCTACTTTCTTATTTTCCTCATAAAGATGTCGCATTTAGTTTAGTCTCATTGTCTTTTGCTTGATTGCAACATGTTCTGAATTTTTTTAAAATCAGCACATAGACAATATATGTCACATACTGTAATAATCTTCCTTATTAAATATCTTCTATTAACAAGTATTTCACATATCGTAGTGAGATAAGAATTGAAAGTCTCGCTGCAAGACTTCAGAAATAATTGAACTGATTTTTTAAGTCTGGAAATCAAAGACTGTCGGAGATATCAATGTGTCTTTTAGAAAAAGTCTTATTGACACATAGAAGTGTTTGAGAAAACTAACCATTAGAATATCATTCTTTTGATGCATGTTTGTCTAATAAATTTAACTTCTATTTAAAATAATTTTTTTGCCCATTAAAACTGGTTTAAACTCTACTTTCGCAGTTTTCAATGGTTGGATCACAATTTCCAACATATATTCGAAAAGAGTATAAAATTCTGATTCTAATCGAATGTTTGACATTTTCTGTTAACTCTCCCAATCACTCGACATACAAAGAAACATATTGTCCAGAAGGTTTCGTACTAGTCGTTATTTTGAAGATGATTTCAGATATTAATATGATATATGATGCTATCGAATTGTTTTTGTCTCTTGAAAATTTAAGTGTTTTAGAGAACCATAGAGGATTTCATGTTGTAGAATCTAAAATTTTTGACTTAGGTTTTGGTACAGAACAAAATCGAATTCGAACACTGATGACTTATCAATAACGAAAATTCTCACAAGTTCACGTTGAAATAGAATTTTTTTCCGCACAAAAATTACATGGTTGTGCTCAGTTTTTTGTCACTCGTTCTCATACACTAGTTGGTAGTGAGTCTGATTGCATCACTCATTCTTCAATATCATTATTAATTATCACCAACAAAAACCAAATTCTAAAACCATGGTTCGATTGTGGACCAAAAAAAAAATTATTTTTTTAACATATAGAGCACAAAATTCTGCATGGATTGATGTATGCTTCAGTTTTTTCAAACGAAATCGCTAACTCCTACGATTGCAAAATACTGCAAGTATCTTAAAATTATGTCCACTGGAATAAAATTATTTTCACGATAAGTCATTCAAAACGCATCCAATTTTGAATTACTTTCAGTGTTACATAGTCCTTAAAATAATCTTTCTAACACTGACAAAAAATCAGATTTCTAACTTTAAATCCAGCTGAGTTATAGCAAAAGCAAAAGTGTCTTAAAGTTATTTCCACCATTTTATTTAACGAAAAGTGAAATCGTATTCTTTGAAACTTTCAATGATAAATATGGTTGATTGATCAAGTGGAAAAGAAAAGTAAAATAGTATACGTCCTTGGTATTTAATTAGTAGATTGACAAGATATTTAACGCACACTTAAATGATTTTTTTTGTGATGGTGAATCGAACTAGTAGGCAATAATTATTGAAAAAATAATTACTTCTAATGTGAGTAACTATAGAAGTGAGAGACATACAGAATATTAAAAGCCAAACTTCAGTCACATCATTCTATTCTTTGATGCAATAGAAGCAACGACTATGCAGTTCGATCTTGTCTCTTTCTTCTTCATTATATCTCTTCTTCTTATGATAACCAATAATCAAGCTGAGAGAGCATTTGTGATCAAACAAGAATCAGAAAGAGCATTACTAACGAACTTATTCGTCAAACGATTGAATTCTTTCTTGGAAGAAGGCGAAGGCGAAAGCGAAAGCGAACAAAAACGTAATGAAGATCGACGTACACGAAGCAAATACATCCGTAATAGTCCTGATGTTAACCAATTGTCACAAACTGTCATATGCAGCTTATATTGGGACTATTCTATGGACAACAGGAATGTCTATTTTCTGGGCAAGAAAGTTGAAGGCGCAAATCCGATTAGATTTCAATTGATTGGTAATGGTTACGCTGCCGATGACAAAGGCATCTATTATATGGGTGAACAGATTAAGAGTGCATTTATAAATTCATTTCAACTTCTTGGTTACGGTTACGCTAAGGATAGCTTTTATGTCTATTTTTTGGATAAAATAATTAAGGATGCAGATCCAGATTCATTTCAATCGCTGGGTAATGGCTATGCTAAGGATGGCAATAGTGTCTTTTATATGGGTGAAAAAATTAAAGATGCAGAGCCATTTTCATTTCAATTTTTTGGCGGCGGTTATACGAACGATTATGGCAATGCCCATTGCATGGCTAGATAATATATGGTGCATCATCTAATTCATTAAATATCATTCATTAGAGATTAAAAAGATAATAATAAAACTTTTTAGATTATATGTATTAACTATTGTGATGATCTGTTGTTCATCTTTGTCTCTCTTATGAACATGTCGCTTTTTTGTGTTTCCTTGTCCCTAGATAGATATTTTCGCTTTCTAAAGTATTGTTCTCTTGCATCGTCCATACACATTTTTAGTCTATCAGATCACTCACTGTGAAGTTTTTTCTGCAATAAAAAGTGCGATACTATTACGACACGAGGTGCTCGTTACGACACATTATTTTTTAGTGTGAACTGATTTATGTACAATGAACTTTCTCAATAGGTGACATTAAAAGTGAAACAGTGAATTTACGATTTTCTTAGATTTCGACGAACTAAAAAAAATCTAATGCTTATCCTATTATCTGCAAAGTACACTGTGTTTTCATTCAATCTGTATATAAGCATCAGCAAAAATGTACATGCTATTCAATTTATTTTGCAACAAAATGAAGCATTCCTTATTCATTTACTTTTATATGTGTCATAGTTGACACGGGAATTCGGCCCATGTCGCCTCTTTTTTTTTTACCAACTGCGTCACAGTGAAAGCTTCTATTATAAATTACGATTACTGCGATGCAGACTAACGTAACTGTGTCGCAGTAATCGTAGCGTACGATCCGCTGTAATTGGCATCGACCAATTACAAGTGATTCCTCGTTACTTGTAATTGATCACAGTCCAGCAGCAAAACTTAGCCACACATTGACCATATGAAAAGCACTGCCCATCAGGCTTTGGCTCATAACTCGTTCTACTACAAAAGGTAGAACATATTCCAAAAAACATTCCCATTTTTTTCTAATTTTTTTACTTTGTCTAGATTTTAATTTTTTAAATTTTCTAATTTCTTTAACTTGCAATTTTTATTAATATTTTAATTTTTTTTCTTTATTTCTTTTTAATATATAAAAATTGTTTTNGACGATACGCTTTCAGGGTGTGGATGTGTGTAGTGTGGGTGTGGGTGGGTTTGGGTGTGGGTGGGTGTGGATGTGATTTTCGGTATGTGTGCCGGCAGTTCGTTTAGAAAAGATCCGCATCCATACCTACACTCACACCCTCATTTCTAAAACTGCTTCAGGGGTTTTTCCAAAACATGGATTCCAAACAGGAAAATTGAAATAACTTCAGCTTGGCTCAAGCTTTGCCCGAAGTTTTGTTTTATTTTAAAGGTGTCAACGAGATCTAACTTTTCATCGGACGATTTTTGATATTAGGTTCCTCGACTGAGAAAAGTCCGATTTACTGTCTTTTTTAGGCATGCTTTGGAAGTCTTTCCTACTGAAGTGTTTATAAAAAATTGAATAGAAGCGAATTTCAAAATTCCCTCCGATGAAAAGTTGCTTATGGAGACTAGCTTTAATCTAAAACTGTCCCGACCTCGATAGTTCTCATAGTCATGAAGTTATTTCGATTCTCTTGAAAGCTACGAAACAAGTCGTAAGTCTTGTTTGGTATGGTATACACGGCTGAAATTTTACCGCAAGCCTTTCTCACTAGGACCACTCATTCCTGAAAGTTTCAACCCAAACCTATGCTCCAAACTGGGAAGTCGATCCTGATGAGGGGACCTCTTTAAGGGTCTTCGAAATTCGTGCTCTCCGTTCTGATGTGATGAGTATCAAAATTAACTTGTAAATCCGGTACGTAGAAAGAAAAGGTCTTCCAAAGTCTTCCGGCATTTCGCTTTCTTATAATTGTGGTTTTTCACTGAGAACGGGAGTAAGAAAAGTGGTTGTTTTGCAGAAGGGTTCTAGAGTTATGTCTCTTATGATTGAGAGAGTGAATTCTAATTGACATGTTGGAAATAATTCATTGGATGAAAATGATCTTTGGTGGTTCTTTGCTTTGAAATGCAGTGATATCTGTTGAGGATTCCTTTTCTTCTCTAATGGTTCCTGTGAGTTTTCCGTTTCGATGTTCGCGTTTCTGAAATATATTCAGCAAGTCTACAGTTGCATCTATATTGATTCGTGCTTATTTCTGGATTACAAAACCGGTGGGTTTATCATCATTGTATGTACGCTGGAATCCGGCCGGACTATTACTTCCATGATTCGCGGATTTTCCCGACAGGTTACGATGGGAAAGAAGACGAAATTGGCTGTTTACTTTAGGTTCCAGCGAATTCTGGAGACCATAGTCATCAACTTGGGGAGCTGCTTATTTTATAACTCACAATTTCTTTTACTGCTTTAATCCAAGAACTCCTGCATAAAGGAATGAAAATTCTAACTATTTATTCAGAAAAAAAGACATTGAGTAATTCTAACATGTGAATTAGCTGACCTCGAACAGGTGTGGGTGTGGTGTGGGTGTGGATGTGGGTGTGGGGTATGGTTGTGGATGAAAATAAGATCAATATCCACACCCCCACACCCACCCCTCACACGCTCAAGGACAACCTGTACCAGAGTTTCTTTGAATGGCATGTATCACAAGACTTAGAAGGTTCTAGAATATGATAGTCTTAGACGAAATTAGAAGGATTGTGAACGACAATGAGTAATAATGCATGGCTTTGTCACAGTTATTATATGATCAAGTTATAACTTTGGAAAACAGTCAATGCCAAGGTTTCTCAATAGATCGAGATATATAATAGTGCGTTAAGACCTACCAGTGTAGATGTAATGGATATTTACAACAGGCTTATTTGCCATTTAACTCAATGCTTATACTAATAACAGCATTAAATGAAGAAGAAAGAAATAAGAAAATGAAAAAAAATAATGATGGTGGAAAACAAAAAAGAAAAAATTTTTGTTTTAAGTGTAGAAATTTCACTTCATATATTTTGTATTAGTATCATCAGACTAAAGAACATATGTAGGTTCTACATCACAGCCCCAAAGGGACAGGTTGTGCTTACAAGTTTTGCTAATAGAAAGAAAATAAATTTTACTTTTCTCTGTAAAAATTTGCAAACTAGAAAATTATATCATAGAATAAAAGGCATTTATACCAAAAATTCTTATCATTCTCATTCAATCTTTTCATTCAATGAAGACTTATTACCAACAAAATTTTCAAGATTGATCGTATTTCTTTCTATTTTTTATGTCCGGTTTTCTTTAGATCATATAGAAAACATCTGTTGTGTACTATTCTGACGACGTCATGCAGCTCGATGGAAATGGTAGTTAGCCTTGCTTTTTTTGCTTTTCTATATTCTACGATGGAACGCAAAAATTTATTGCATACGAAAAATAAAAATAATAGCTAAGATGACATTTCTTATATGAGCAAATTATATGAGTGAAAAATACCACTGTTGATATGATAGGTTAGTTATGTTGGTAAAGAAAATAAATTACCGAGTCTCTATTTACATGTTTTCTATGATTTCTTATAACAGACATAGACTATTTTTGTTGTTGTTTCGATAGAAATGGTAAGAAAAGAAGAAGGAGTATTAAATGATATATACTGATAGTAGTGCTCGACAAATTATTATATTTGATCGATTGATTGCACATACACAAACAAATAGATAGGACTAAAATGTTTGCTTTCATCCAATATATATTCGTTTTATTTATTTTCACCGTTTCACAAGTTTCGACCAAAAATCAATTTAAACAACCAATAAGATGTTATCAAATACATGAACATGAAGAAACTGTAATCCGAACATTAAATATGACCGTGGGTACTGCATATCAAAACGCTGTACTTACTATACATGCAACCGAAGATAATATGCCATGTTCAAAAGTTGGTTGCGTTTGTTTTAGTTACAGAGGTGTTTGTTCTCATTCATCACGAGGATCGAATCATCATGGAGAATGTACTGATGCTGATAAACATAATGGAATAATTCGATGGCATCGTGGATGGACATCGAAAGCTACATGTGAACAAATGCGTCAACAACCTGAAACATATCTTAATTTGACATGCTGCTATACAGATTATTGCAATAATCAACCAGGAAAAGTGATAAAATTTATTGACATACAAACACCAGTTCAAGTGCATAATAGTTATGATCCTCAAAATCTACTATATTCGTCGATTCCACAAAAGCCATCACAACAGTATAACGATGCTGATCACCAAGTTGAACAACCTATATCTACCGCGCATAAACCATCACAATGGAATAACGATAACGTACATCATTCGCATACATCTAGATTGCCAGATATGAACAAGCCATCACAATCGTATGATCGTCATGTACACCATTCAACTAGATCTCGTTTGCCTGACACTAACAAGCCATCACAAGTGTATGACAGTGATGTGAACCATTCAACTACACCACGTTTAACTGCCATAGAGCTATCGTCGCAACGAAATCAGAGTCACATACACAATACCAGTACATCACGATTACCTAACACTCATCGACCGAGTCCAGCTTACGATAAGTCTTTATCACAAAAAAACACACTTGCGTCTAGTTCTTTTTCAAGTTGGATGATCTTTTTTCTCTTATTTTTTATTTTCGCTTTATAATACAATTTTACTAAGAAAAGAATATTATTTTTTGAAAATTAAGTAGTCATTATGAACAAATACTGTCGTTTGCAGTGCTAAATGACTAGATTGCATGCAATTGAATAGTTTATATCTTTTTTTTCCTTTACAATAAAGAAATTAATTAATAGATCTATAAAGCTCGACATATGAATCAATCGATAGTATGTTGTCAATGTTTATCGTTTACAATGAACTGTTTGTCAATCTATCATCACATAATTATTAGTCTTTTGAAACATAATTAGTTCTCGGGAGAAAACTAGCATGGGGGAAGCTTTTATAACTCGAGAAGACAAAACATAAGACGAATATTCAGTATGATATTTTTATTTAGAAGTTTTTGTTTTGCATTTGCAAGTAGAACTAAAAAATAATGAAAAGTTTTTTGTTTTGTTCTCGAAATTATCGATACCCTTCAATGTCAAAATGGCTAAGAAATTAGAATTTTGATTGCTATAACATTGTCGTGCTGGTCTAATTACTAAAAGTCTTACTATAGTAAAGGTACAAATTAAACATTCATCATCATAGATTTGTTTCTTAATTATGGAGAGATATTAAATTAATGTGGTAACTGTGGTATAAATGATTGTGTCAGATGATAAAGAAATGACATTTGTATACTAAAATATAAATGAACCAAGAAATAACATCTCAGAGCAAAGAATATGAGATCGGTATATACTGTAGAACGATCCTGTACTCTGGATATTTCATCTTATACCACCGTGTTTCTTCGTATGTGGTACCGAGAAATACGATAATAATATTGAGTCATGTAATACAGCAATATACGACGATTTATGGGTATTTTTAAGCGTTTTAGTTCGCTTCATTGTTCAATGGTGTATTCATGAAGACGCAATGTAATAATGACAAGAGTTAGAGAGTGAATCTCAACATAAAACTATGACAACTTAAAATCACATTATTATTATTTATTTTTTGCAACGAAAATAGTACTAACATACAAGGTTTATTTTGAATTTTGTTTTTTGTTGACGTAAGCGCTAGTAAAATTTCAAATAGTGATTCGAATAGAGAATATTGTCTTCAACAGGAAAATAATGAAATAACAATTATGCTGTATACAACGATAAAATAAACAATTCTCTAAATAATAAGATATCTTCGAGTTCTTTGCGACGTTTTTCAGTTGAAATAAAGCAATCTTATGCATGACCCTAAAGTTGTTTTTTACTATTTTCTTTAGAAAAACTTTTTTCTGACCTTCAGTTAAATTGTTGCATATCAGCTAAATGAATTTTCTGGGCACACTATTTTGGAGACCATTTTCTCTATCTAACTCACTATTTAGATTTCATCAGTTGTATTCCAAATATGAAGAAGACATGGCATAATATGCATGATGAAAAATTAAATCGTCCTCAATTTCAAGTTTCTTATTTCAAATATTGAAACATTAATCATAGAATCTCCAACACCAACATACTGCTATTTTTCTCATCCCATATCATGGATAGAATTTCAGAATTTGATATATATCAATACATGATAAAAAGAATTTTTCATTCACTGTACTCAATTATTTTTTTCCAAATATCTTCACTTACAACAAAGATGTTTGTATTGTTAGTTAATAAAATCAGACATATATTTGGATCAAATTAGAGTATACATCCAAGCTAGTAACTTTCAATAAATATACGTTGTTCTTGGCATGTACGGACAGAGATATTCGAATTTTAAAGTGTTTACAGCATATGTAAAGTACTTGCAATTCAAAATTTTACTACAGTTTTTCATCATGATTGGATAGAGCTCATTGAGTTGCATTAGAAAAAGTATCTGTCGAATCAAAAAGAAATTTTGTACAACAGTTAGAATTTTTGGTCTATTTTTCCTTTATACCTAAGAATGATTGTATGTTGGGTGTGGATGTGGGGATGGGGATGGATGTGGTATGGGTGTGTGTGGGTTTTATTCAACTGGAGACTCACACCCACACCCTCACACTAAGCTCAAATATAGAAAATCACACGTGAAACCAACGCAAAGTATCATAATATGCTAAGATTTATCTTTTGTTGAGAATTTCAACATGTAGCTGTTACATTGTTAGAATGAGTAGTTACATTGATGTGTAGTAAAGATCAGTTGAGGACGTCTGTTGAACCACTCCATAGAACTCTATTGAATGTAGTTTCACTTACTCAATGAGAAGCCGACGTGAATTTTGGTATATAAACTGGAGTAACTTAAATAAAATCTAACATCTGTCAAAAAAAATATCGATATACAAATGAGATAACGACATGCTCAAAAGTAATCATCAAATATTCTATATTTGGGCTATTTTTATTTTTCTCAAATTTACACCATTTTGTAGAGCAAATCACGAGGAATGTTTCTATTATAGTCGTCATCTTGTCTAATTGGTCATTAGTCAGAAAATCAACTTGAAATTTATCAAAAATAGCCGTATAATAGTATTTTTTGTATATTTTCTTATATTTGTGAATCTTATGGCCCTTAATGACAACAATTGGAAATTTATATATTTATACTATTTTGTAGAGCACGAAAAACTGCGTCGATCTACACTATTAGTTTTCATATTACTTTTAGAAAACAAAAAATTATGGTTACCATAGTTATTTTATGGAATACGACAAAGTGATATACTTCCCACGACTATTTGCTCTTTGAAAATTCTTTTTTGCACTCAAAAACAAAAGAAAAAAATACACAGAGAATTTCATGCTCTATCTTTCTAGCCTATTGAAAGTGAAACATAAAGGGCGGCAGATTTACGATCTCAGTCGGCGGGGTCCTTTGTTTTTTACTCTTTGTTAGGGCGAGAAAAAATTATAATGATGCACTCACTGAGAGTCATGTTTATTGTTGTATTCTCACGATAAATTCTGATGCTAACATACTTTCAGACGTAATTTTTACATGTTAGAGATAAAAATATAACAAAATACAGTAAAAAAACAAATTTAATGCATATATTTTACGATGTTTCCTAATAAGGTACTCTCTTAATAAGGACTTCTGTTAAGTAAATTTCGATTTATAACTTAGATGATAATCTTAAATATATAGTTTCTATGTCT
>CAJNSZ010000467.1:0-10589 GCA_905329745.1 Rotaria sp. Silwood2
CCATAGGAGAAAAATGACTAGGTTCATTTTCATTCAATACGATTCGAGTAGCCCATGGATCCGAACATTATGGAAACTTGACTGCAACACATGTTTTACTTCATAATCTAAGGTCTGTTATTCCTGAAAGTTCCAACTTTCTTGGACGAACCATTCACGAGATATTCGGAAAAGTTAGGGTGCCAAACATGAAATTTGTAAAAATTCATTTTTGCAAAAAGATCGATTAATTTCACCACGACGTGTGTGCGTCACAAGCTGATTTTTATGCCAGGTTGTAGATCAAAGTGGGGTCTTTCATGTTGTATAGGTGAGTAAAAAAGTTGGTGTTTGTTTTGGGAGAAAATCGAGGTCAAAAATCCACTTTTTGGCAAAAAATTGATTTTTTTTAAGTTGCTCTGCAGGAATACTTTGCTCTAGAGAGCTGAAATTTATATGGTAGTTAGGGAGCATCAAGATATGCTTGTGTTCAAAGTTTCAGGTCCATATCATTTTCTAATCGGGAGATATGAACAGCGAAAATTGGTCAAAAAAGTAATTTTTCCTCAAATTGTGGAATCCATAAAATACCAACCACTCATTTGTTTGAGCTGAAATTTATGGTACATATAGAACTTAGTTAGTTACTGATTTACAAAAAATTTCAACTCAAACGATTGATGTTTTGTTGATTTTCTGGAGTGTCCAAAATCGTTCCTCGTGAAAGTGCGTTTTATAACGATTTATAGTGCTTTCAGTAAAACTGTGATAAAAAACGAACGATTGAATATTTTTCGAAGCGGCTTTCACCAAAAGTCATCAAACACTTGCCTCTATCACATATGTAAAAATGAGCCAAATCGAAGAATATCGATTGAGCACTTTCGGTCGTGGCTTACGTGGAATGGCTCTTATAGGAAAGTAATGATATTTTATAAAGGCTGGCGATAGTAAATCGAGGCCTGAGAATCCGAATCTGAAGTCAGTTTTTCAAAATATCCAATTGAATTTTTTCGAGAAAAGAAAAGACTTTTTAGAAAAAATATGATATTTTATAAAGGTTGACGAAAGTAAATCGAGGTCGGAGAATCCGAATCAGAAGTCGGCTTTTGACAATTTTGAGTTTTAGTTTTTCACATAGAATATTTTTGAAGGATAAAGTGTTCCAGAAAAAAAAATGACTTTCAAGGAGCGGTTTAGTCTATGGAAGAGAAAATGGAAAATCTCAAGGATTTGATCTCAGATTCGGATTCTCCGAGTTCGATTTACTTTCGTCAACCTTTATAAAAATATCATTATTTTGTTAAAAAATGCTGTTTTTCTTGACGATCGATTTCAACCAATACCTGTACCTCCGATTATCGTCACCGTTACATCCCTAGTTCTGACCGATTCCGGTCTCGGTTCCAATCGGTTCTGACCGGTTCCAGTCGGTTCCGGTTTCGGTTCTTATAGGTTCCGACCGGTTCTGGTTTCGGTTGCAATCGGTTCTTATCGGTTTCGGTTTCGGTTCTTATCGGTTCTAATCGGTTCCGGATTTGGTTCCACCGGTTTCGGTTCCAGAACCGGAACCGGCATCGGTTAAAACCGGAACCGGTGCATCCCTATGCCAATGTGCGGAGAATTTAATTCTTTATCTTTGGGAATTACTTAAGTAAAATCAAGATCTTATCTTTTATCTAAACTGCTGTATATGCAAAGCACAAAATGTTGCAAAACTGTTACAACACACGGTATGTGAGTCATTAGATAACGCTGTCTCATATATAAAGACGTGAAAAGAACTTACTTTTGAAATAGTTACTCAATGGAAAAAGACGAACAACAAATGATGTCGGATAACAATAGAAATTATGATAATTGTCTAAATGCAAGACATTGTGTAATAATCGATGGTAATTTTGGTCGACATGAATTGTTTGTTAATATCCATCCGTATACCTTAAATCAAATTGCAGAAGTACGCAATGCTTCTTTATATAAAACACGTGTTAATCAAGCTATGAATTTTATGGATGATGCATCAAATATTCACTATCATATCTTTTACAATTCATCTTGTATGGAAATTGATGAATATTACAAGGCATTGAAAGGAATCTATCCCGAAAGTGTATGGTTACATTCATCAGTACAAATGACAGTAGATGAATATAATAATGGAGATAGTATTCGAAAATTTATAGCAGTCAAATCTCAATATGAATGTAATTATATATGGATTATACACGGAATTGAAAATTATTATGAAGAACTAATTGAACAATTAAAATTTAATAATAATTCTAAAGCAATTATTGCTAGTTACTCTTGGTTAGAAAATTTAAAAGATGGTTCAAATCGTATTGAATATTTAATTGAGTAAGTTGTTTGATGTGTATATACCATTGGAAAAATACTACTTATTTCTATTTTAGTAATAAGATAATGAATCTAAGTGAATATCAAATTGAACGATTAACAGATCAGTCAAATTTGAATGAACCAATAGAAATAACCACAAAATCTAAGAAACAAATGAGAAAACTGAAGAACAGAATAATATGTAGTTTTGATGATTGTAAGAAACGTTTTAAGAGTGTGAATGCTTTACAAAATCATTATTTTTCTAAACATCCAACTACTCAGCCATATATAAACTACGAAGTAACAACGACATCAACGTCTACGGAAGAAAACTTAAAGAAAAATGCCAAAACTCAAACAATACCATGTGATTATGATGATTGTGAACAATTATTCGAGAAACTTCAAACTTTATCAAGGCATCAAATAAAAACTCACCCAATTTGGATTCGATGTCCATTTAGTGAAGAATGCTTAAGTTCAAACGAAAGATATTTAGGTTTAGATGAGTTATTAAGTCATATTCTATCTGAGCATACAGATTCATTTCCACAACCAATCTGTCCTATTGCTAAGTGTCGACGTGAAAAATACTGGCGCAATTGGTTTTCTGTACTACAACATATTCTAGGAAAACATACAGAATATTTATTAAAGTAAGTTCTTTTTTTAGGCGTTTTTCTTAACTTCAATTGTTCATCATTTATTCAATTTATGCTAGTGAATCTATTCCGAGCATAAGCGAACAGCAATCAATAAAGTCTGATATGAATGCTAGTTCAGAGCAAACAACACCCACGACAAATGGCATTCCATCTTGGGTATTAGACGATCCGCTAACATGTTCATATAATGATTATCATCGATCGTATCGAGATGAAGAAGCTTTGAAACGACATGAAGCATATGAGCATCCCGTTCCGCTTCAATGTCCATTTACTTTAGAATGTCAACAGTCAAGAAAAAAATATTTTGGTTTATGGAATTTACGCAAGCATATCTATTCAAAACATGCACCAATGTTTTCTCAACCCATATGCTTTGATTCTGAATGTAAATGGAAAGAAAACAAACCATTCCAAAGTTGGAATCGTGTATTGAAGCATATCTTAGAAAGACATTTGGAAGCTGTTGGAATCATTGTAAAGTCGGCAACATCATCATCAACAAAGGATAAACACAAAATATTTAAGAAATGTAGTTATGATAATTGTGTTCAATTGTTTAAAACAAGAGAAACGTTTCAATATCATCTAGTTACATGCCATCCATTTCCTCTTCGGTGTCCATACGATTCTAAACATAATAAACTCATTCAGGACGCTAAGATTTATTTAGAATTAATGGACTTAGAAAGACATATTAAGATCGAACATTCACAAGAATTTCAAGAACAACTATGTTTTAATAATAACTGTCAAAAGGAGAAACACTTTCAAGATTGGAGTACATTAATGAATCATATTTTAATAAAGCATTGGCCAGATATTAGATCAAACTGATGGAACGTTTTTTTTATTCGTACTTAGAATCATGTAATATATTATTGACATTTTTATACAATTTTTTCTGTTCAAATAAACTGGACAATGGCTTTTTAATAGTAATTTTCTCCTCTGCATGTTCACTTGTCGACAGCCCACACCCACACTACAATTATACGTTGAACGTAGATCTCACTCAAACATACACGATTTATATCTATGTAATTTTATTAAAAGTAATAAAGCGTGAAAAATTGAACATTATACTTTATCCGAGATGGCATTCAATGTTCAATACAAAAAGCTAAACTGCATATGCTAGATACAAGAGCCCAATTTCAAATTAATTCTTAACCAAAACTAACTCATATTAATGAATATCAATATGAAATAACAACGAAAAGGAAATGTTTTCATCATATATGTCGATATAAATCGGGCAGACAGGTTCAGAAATATCCAGTGGAGTCACAACAAGACAAGATTGTTTACAGCATAGGTCTTAATTTCGTTTTCTTTCGTCGGCATTATCCAAAATTTGGACTTTTCAATGAAATTTATGCGTACCCTCACTGAAGTTTAGCTCAATAACACAATACATTACAGTTCAAAGTTACCTGTACTTTCATCGAGGCTGTGGCTGTGGCTGTGTGGGGTGTGGGTGTGATACAGGTGTGGCGTCAGTGTGGGTGCGGGTTAAAAGGAAATCCATAACCAAATGTCCACATCTAGACCCACACCCACACCCGCACTCACACGAACACGCACACCTACACCCACTCATATTCACACCCGCAATTTTTCACTATTGTGAGTCTAGTATCTCATAGAAGACATCATCTCGGAACTCTGAGTCTATGGCAACTTTTGCTCTTCTCATCAAGATCTGCCTGTTCTAAAAATTTGACAACTTTGTGATAACCTATTCTTCAGAAACTCTAGAAAGGAGGACGGATACTCGTAAGTTAAAAATAAGCTATTTGGGAGAAGAGTTTGACTTGAGGCTACATGATCAATGAAAAGCCTCGAAACGTTGAAAAACTGGTCATCTGATTTTCGATCAGTTCCTAAGATGTAAAAACTAGAACGGATCATGCATGTGTGTCTGTGATGTCAAGTGATGTTCTCGTACTGTAAACTTTTAAAATAATGTAATCATAAAGCAAATGATGCAGATTATAATCATGAGTCCAATTTACCAGAAAACATTCAAAGTGTATTTTTTCAGGTTGAATCGTCGAAATAGTAACTGATATCGATCAGCCTGTAAGAAAAATTTATGAAGAAGAAATTTTTTGTTATGTATCGAGTCACAAAATTATAGGACGTTCGTTCCACTTATGGGTTCAAGACTTTATGCTATCTATTGGAAGTAATAGTAGTGATATGCTGTTTTTATGTTTATATAGAGATTACTATCTACCGTAGTATTTGTGTACTATTGAATGTTTATGTTAGAACTTTATTTATGAGATCTTTGATAGAAACAAAAAGACTAATTGTCTTGAAAATTTGAGAACATTCCAAAATATGTTTCTTTGACATTCCTAAGTCAATCATTTCCGTGACTAGATCCATGAATTTCGGTCAAAAATAACCTGTCTTTCTTGATGTAGGCCATCATAGTTTTTAGATCAGCCATATCGATCGGGTAGTTGACCAGTCGCACATACATATGTCAGTGGTTACCTATTCTTCAATGCCGTTTCAATATATGTCATCATTGTAGTTTAGTCATAGCTCTTTGTTCGTGAGCAATTTAATGTCAGAAAAACGTTCACACGATTAAGCATGATAACATGACAAAACTCAAGATGCATACTCACGATTGCTTCCAGTGTTGTTAATAGAACATGAGTACTCCTCCTTTGAGAGTTTGTTCTGATTTCTAAACATATTTTAACGTATAGTGGAAATGCGCAAATATTTAATACATGAATGAGTCATACTTTTCGAATTCAAAACTTAGGCTTTTCATAAAATGAACCGAAAAGCTGTTAGTATGGATACAAAATCAAACTAGTCAAATATTTAATGAACGACATAATATTTCAATAAGATTTGACGTAGGTCGGTCTGCAAAGTTTATTAAAAGACAAAAACGTGCAATTAAAAAGAATAATAAGAGGAAGCATTGTTAGTCGGATACTTAATGAATTCGATAGGATGATTTCTGTTGCGTCTAGGAAGTCAAGAATAGATCGAATCTAATGAAAACAACGAATTAGTTGGTACTGATAACATCTGCATTGGTCATATAATGATTAACCATAAGTAAGTTTTAGTAATGAGTGTACCTTTGAATTAGTGAACAATAAATAAAATAAACTCTACGTACATCGTTATTGACATGATTAACATCGTTATGAACCATCATAACCTGATACACATAAAAGTGGTGATTTAGGTATGTGGGATTGTTTAACGCACTATAAATGAAGCAATTTAGTACTTTATGAAAACAATATAAATCCATCTAAATAAATTGGAATATCTAAGGCTAATCTGCCGTCGGTATTTAAGTTATAACCAGCTGTATGCTATCGAGGCAAACTCTTTCAACATGATAATGCAAGATAACACGTGTCGACGAAAACAAAAGTATGCTTGAGAGAAAAGTCGAATAAATACATTTTCATGACCACCAAACTTGTCGAATATAAGCCTAAATAAATAATTACTAAAATATTTCATAACAAACACCGAACGACATAACAATGCTTTGATCAAACTCCAATTTTTGAGATAGTGAATTTCTTTGTTTCTATAACATTTCTCACTAATACAGTTAAGAACAGAAATAATGAACAATAGAAAGAGATATTAGATAGTAATCTCTATATAAACATAAAAACAGCAGACCAGTAATATTATTTTCGATCAATAGAGCCAAGGATTGCAGTCAAAAATGGAAAAAGTGTCCTATAATTCTGCGAACCCCTGTATTTCTATTGACGAATTTTTATTGAGAATATGAATTTTTAAAAAAGAAAATCGCGATTTATGAAAATATCCATTCAGTGGCGATAAACTTGTTGCTGATTTTTTCGGTTTCGATTATGGTTTTTGTTAGTTTCAACTGCTTGTCGGCTAGCTAGTTTTATATTGCTTCTTTCTTGGTCGAGTTGAGCAACATGTGTTGCGGCACTTGTCGCCCAGATTCGCTTCGATGTCCATCGATTATGTATATCCTGAACATTACTTTCCAAACGTTCTTTAGCTGCTTGACGTTGCTCAACATCAGCGGTAAGGTCTGTGTGACGACGGTTTTTTTCATTATAAACTTGCTGTTTCTCTTGCACTTGACTGGATAGTTGTTCAAGGCGTTCAGCTGTTTGATGAAGACGTTGTTGACTATCGACTACTTGACGTTCTACTAACTAAAAAAAATGATATCTTCAATAAAGTTTCAACAAGAATAATAACTCAATATTTGACCTGTTTAGCGATTTCTCGTTCTCGTCTGGCTTGTACTGTTTGTGACATATTCGTTTCGTTTTCTTTTAAATTTTGTTCGTTTTCTCGAATTTGTCCTTTGACTCGTTCAACATGGGCTGCACGTTCATCTCGCTGTGATTTGAGTTGATCTTTCTGTTGTTCCTTTGTGTATAAATCAGCTTTGGCTTTCTCTACTTCATTACTCTTTTGCATCATATCTCCATTTTGTCGGTCCAATTGATTTTTGAAGTCTTGTAATTGTTGACTAAGTTGTTGCTTTTGTTGTTGGACTGTTTCAACTTTTGCTTTGAGTTGTTGATGTTCTACAGTGAGCTGTTGACTTTTGCCTTGTTCAGTTCGAAGCATGTTTTCTTGCTCTCTCTTCTCAGTTTCCAATTCTGATTTTGTCTGGTTGGCTAATTTAAGATCTTGATCAATAATTATTCCTTTATTTTTAGCCTGTAGTGCTTCGCCTTCTTTGGCAGCATATTCAGCTTGTTTCATTTCAGTCTGTTGTTGTTTTTGAGCGACTGAGGATTGTAGCTCTTGAACACCTTGCTGTGTAGCTGTAAGCTGTTGGTTCGTCGTTTTAAGAGTGGCATCCGCCGTTTGCTCTTTAGTTTGAGCATTTCTCAATTCATTTTCTGCAGTGACAAGTGCTTGTTGTGTTTGTGTTTGATTTCGTTCTAGATCAGCTGCTTCTCGTTTTAACTGTTCAACATGTTCAGTTTGGTTTTTGACTTGGGCTTCAGCCTCATGAACTTCATTTGTTTTCATTGTTTGCTGTTCTTTAGCTTCAGCAAGTTTACGTTCAAGTTCGGCATGATCGGTAGTTGCTTTCTCCACGACTTTTTGTTGACGCTCAACTTGCTGTTGAGCAGCATTTTTAGTTGCTATCTGTTGTTTCAACTCATTTTGTTTCGTTAAAAGTTCTCGTTTCTCTTCAGCAACTTTCGTATGTGCCGTTCGCTTTTGCTCTAGTGCGGTCTGATGCAGTTGAAAAGCTTGCTCACGCTTGATTGACAGTTGCGACAGTTTCGATTCTGCATTATTTACTTTTACATGTAGAGCAATAGTAGCAGCAGTGGCTGCTGCAACTGCAGCCGTCGCTCCAACTGCTGCAACCGTACCAAATAGTGGGATGGCCAATGCTGTTGCAAGAGCCATTTCAGCAATATGAAGTGACGTTTCAGCAATTTGCAGTTGGTTTTTGGCTGAATTCAAGTCAGCCTGTGCTCTTTTTTCTTCACGCATCGCCTCGTCTAATGCTCGTTTTTTCTCACTCTCCTCTTGATCACATTTATTGGCTTCATCTTGAGCTTCTTTTAAAGCAGTTTCTTGATTTTCGACCTCCTTTTTCTTTTCTAACTCAGTTGCTTCTTCTTGACGAAGTGTTTCAGTATATTGATTGTGTAATTCAATAGCAGCATCGAGTTCACTTTTGGCTTGCGTTAGTGCTTGTTCAAGTCTATTCACAGTATCGGTTATCTGTTGAAGTTCAGCCTGTTTTTGAGCGAGTGTTGCTTCTAGTTGAGTTTTCTTTTGTTCACCTTCAGCTAATTCAGCTTGTTTTGCTTGCAATTGTTGCGTAAGTTGATCGAGTTCGCCTCGAAGACGTGTTGTTTCTGCTTCGGCAAGTTTTACTGCTTCCCTGAATGGAATCAAATACAATTGTATAAAAGAAAATGTCCACATATTTTTGAACGACAACGATGAAGATATATGCTGGATTGCTAGTAATGTTTCTTTGATAGAAGTCCTTTTTATTAGGAATTTTGACTACGAAAAGACATGTTATTTAGAACATGTCGAAATGAAAATAATCAATAGTTTCGAGAATACTTAAATTTGGGTCATTGAGAAAATTGAAGACTTGACTGACTCGGATGCGAGAGTTCAATATGTTGTGGTGTCTTCTATCACATAAAACGAACTCATGAAAGAATGAAAAATAAAATAATTCTATATCTATCAAATAAACGATTCGTAATTTCGTCCTATATATTGTAGGTGCTCGCAATTGAAAATTCAGTTCAAAACTTTCTACTTTTCTTCATATAAATTTAACTTCGGCATGATAAATATATCACAACTTGCTGACTACATTCATAGATGAGCTCTTCACATTATGATCAAGCATATTGATTTCTTCAATTACTATAACAGTTTGGATCCAAGTGAATTTTCTATACGATCGTTTATACGTTATAAAAAAATCTATCATTCATAACAAGAAAGCTCACTCAAAGTACATATTTTTGTACATACGTTGCTTGTTGAAGTTCATTCTGTGCTTGACGAACTTGTTCTTCCAACTGATTGACTTCATTTGTCAATTGAGTCAATCTATCTTGTAACATTTTCAATTCTCCATTGAGTGCTTCGAGAGCTGCTTTCAACTGTTGAACTTCGGCTTCAGCAGCTCTCTGTTCATTTTCAACCATTTGTTTTTCTTGAGTTTTTTGATTGATTTGTTCAGTTACTTCTCGTTCTTTATTTCCCACCTAGACATGAAATTTACAATACGTTACATTTATTTCGACTACACCCACACCCTCGTGAACACAACAAACTAGGACAACATTAAATCGAATGAATATGGATCAAACCTCGAAAGGTTAAACTCAAAGGAATAAAAAAAACAGTAAAATATCGAACAAGAATGATGAAAAAGTATATAATCTCTCGTGATGCGTCGTTTCTTCGACATAATATTAAGTGATGAAGGTCAAAATTGATATATAAAAGAAGATGTGGACTGTTCAAGCTCAAATCAATATCCTAGATAATTGATTCTAGAATGAATAGATCGATCTAGATGAAAATCATCACGTGCTCTCGTTATTAATTGATGAGAAAAAGTGAACTTTTCGATGGGTTTATCAATTTTTTTGTGTTACTCTCATTTTTCTGGTAAATGAAATAAATTGATTAGTGTTTTCAAGATTTTCAAGTACCTTTTTTTGTCTTCAAATTTTGAGACAATACAAATGTACCAATAATTTCATGAATCATTTTCATTGAATAATTGAAAGTATGCCTGCATCAAAATAATGTTTCGTTTCTTTTGTTATATATATTCATCGAACATGATTATCAATTTAATATTTAGTCGAAATGAAAAAAAAAAACTACCACTATTCATCTATGCTATAACTATAATCAGAGGCGGCGGAGCGATTTCAATCTAGGGTAGGCTCAACTTTTCAGTATAACCACCTCTCGATAGCGGATTGAAAAGCGATTTTTATTTGTTTATAATAAAAACTACTATAGATTTTCGTAAACTCCTCCTCTGGCAGAGGAGACCCTCCCTAATTAGAGGGTGCTCCGGAGGATACG
>CAJNSZ010000467.1:10627-27298 GCA_905329745.1 Rotaria sp. Silwood2
CTTTCGTCTAGTCCTACAATTTCTCAAAGGTTTGAGGATTCTATTAGTGATAAAGAAGAGTTTAGAGCATTTTCACTATAAAATGTTATAGTTTACAAAAAAGTTTTGTAAAAACACTAATGAAAGTTCTCTCCAAAAACTCTGAAATTTTGACAGTTTAAAAGCTCTCGAGGGCTCCTATAATATAGATGAGTATCCAGTTTCTACTCGTAAACGGTTGTAAAAATTACATTTTACAATAGCAATATTAAGATCGTATTTTATGAGATCGTAAAAGCAAAACGACCATCGAAGTGCAGACTATTTGCGTATGTGACTTTTTACGAACGATAAAATTCAGCAATAATAAAACGCTTATAAAATATGCGATAAACCACTCAAAATCGTCGTTTACAGTCCTGTTGATTTGACTAGAGCACATAAAAGACTAGTTTATTTCGTTTTCTGCAAGCCGGCATTCATCTTTTTACAACACTTGGAAAATAATAGGGTAAAATAATTAATTTACACTTTAATCGTCCAGTTTTTACATTCAATCGAGCCTACCCAAGCCTTTCCATTCCTACGCTAGGGTAGGCTCGCGCCTACCCAGGCCTAATGGCTCCGCCGCCTATGACTATAATATTCAATTCAATATAGGTTTTACTTACTTCTTGGATCATTGTTTCGATGCGTTGAATCGATTCTTGTAATCGTTGTATTTCAGCTTCGACTTGTTGTTTTTCAGTTTCTAATTCTTGAATTCGAGCAGTTTGTTCATTGATATCTTGTTCACATTTAGTCATTTGTTCTTGAGTTTGTTTTATTTGTTGGACAAGTTGTTCAACAACTCGTTCAAGTTGAGTTAGCTCTTGTTGTAAAGCATTGATTTGTTGTTCTAATTGTGTACATTCAGCATCAAGCTTTGTTATTTCTTGTTCTAAAGTGACTCTTTCTGTTTCAGCTTGTTGTAATTGTGTGTTTAATTCATCACGTCGTTGTTCTAATAAACGTTTATCATTTTCTAATACAACAATTTGTTGTTGAAGTTCGGTCACTTGTGCTTGTTCTTCTTTAAGAATTTGTTGTTGTTCGATGAGTGTTGCTTGCCACTTATCACGTTCAACAATAAGTTGATGTTCTTGTTCACGAAGCTTTTCAAGTTCTTCTTGTATATGTTTTATTTCTTGTGTTAGTTTAGCAACTTCATTGTTTACTTGTTCAAGACTTTTTTCTTGTGATTCTTGTTCAACTCGAAGTTCTTCGAGTTGTGTATTGAGTTGTTCAAGTTCTTTTTCGGCATTATATATTTCTTGATTCATATCACGTATTTCTGTTTCAAGTTCTGTCATACGTTGTTGATCAGTTTCATTTAATATTTCAAGTTCACGTTGTATTTCATCGAACTTGGCCAATTCTTGCCGAGCAATCTGTTCATCGGCTTCACTCAATTTACTTAATTCGAGTTCACGCAAACGACGTATATTGGCCTCCTGCAAAATACGTTGTTCGTCTACAGCGTTATAATTTCTTGCCATTATGTAAATGAGCTATTCACTGTCGCTACTCGTTGGTTTTAATAGTAATGTGAAGGATAAGTAAGAATGATGAGTCAAAATTATTAGTATGAAATGACGCTTAACCAATGAAAGATTGCAATATACCCATTACTTCATGGTGATTAAAATCGAATCAGTCTGAGTCATAGAACAAAGCGAGAGAAAAAAAAACGCTCGCAACATAACAAGAAAAATATTGCACATGGCCCAATGCATATATATATTTAGTTTTGCAAACACATTTGAAGAATGATTAGTTATTTCTTTTCATTTGTAATTGACCATGATTGGAGTATTTATGGTAAGAATATTTGAAATAATCAATGATTTTGAATAATTTGTTTATATTGCAAGATTTTTGAACAGTGCATAATATTTCAAATCTATTTGTTCGCTTCATCAAATTAATTGGAAATTTTCTAAATCGAATATTAATCTTATCTATCTTCCTGAATTGTACAAATCATTATAGATTTTTCGGAGAAACTTTTACTGAGATTCGAAATTTTTTAACAGTAGATGTCTTATTCTAGTGACTGTATAAAAGATGAACGTTTTTAAAAATTCATATTTCATCTCAACATGTTCCAAAAACATCTGAAATTGTTTTACATTCTAAACTCTATAAGACTGTTATGTACGTAAAATCAAAAGTCGAACTTTGAAAACATGATTTTGTTGTAACGTTAGGATCTTCAAGAACCAATTCAATGTCTGGGTCAAATCTTAACATGAGTATGAATTTTTTACTGGTTATTCTAGTATCGTAATATTTAAAACAGAACAACAAATGATGGTATTATTCATAATAAATGTTGACTTTTGATGAAAAACTCTAATAGTACAAATATTATTTTTTTTTGTTCAAATAGTATGTCATTATTTATACTTATAGATAAAAAAGATAAACTTTAAAGATGACAACCAATCGTCAGTCTGTATTTACTTTTCTGAATGTGACTGAATCAGTGACAACAATCGATCGTACGCGTCTTGAACAACTTCGTTCAGATTATGCAACAATGATGAAAACTGTACCGATAGTTACAACAACGACGATGGTTAATCAAGATGATCAACTCAAATTGCTTGCTCGAAAATTTATGCTCATCGATGATTCTATCAATCTTGATCATTTAAATCTATGCGTCTCATGCAGTAGTTTGGATATAGCATGTGAAGCAATTCTAGGCAAATACATTGATGTTCTGATGGCCGAAAGACGAGCTGCTAGAAAAACAACGCAATCAAATGTAAAACCAACAATGCCTACTGTTACTGAATCATTAACAAAAATCATCTGTCAAATTCTTGTCAAACAAAATGATGGAGCTGTAATCGCGTTCATTCACAATTTTTTGTTATCACCACTTGCAGAAACAACATCAAATCAAAGGTAAATTATAGAATGAGCGAAAATTTATTTTAAAACATTAATCAATTACAGATTACAAGAGAAATTCGAAGCACTATCTTCTGATTGTCATGTTCGTGCATCTCTTAGTGCTGGTTGTACACTTGATGTATTTATTCGTTCTCAATTACTTGATCGTGGTGGTACGATCGATGTTGGACGTCCACTTAGTAAACTTCCATTAGTAGATCCAATTGTATTAGTCGATGAATTTGATACTTGGCATTTCGATCAATTACGTGGTCTACTTGAATTGAATCTTATTCCAAATGAAAAACAATTTCCACGTCGATGGAAATTAGCATCGAATGCACAAATTCTTTATACAATCGAATTAGTAGGAAAACAAACAAAAGATGATTATGAAAATGAAACAACAATGAGAAATATTGATCGTCCGAGTACAGTCTCATTACAACGATTTGTTGAAGATGTTTGTGAAAAAGAAAACAATGGAATGGCTGCGAAATGGCTTGATGCTTTACGTGCTGATGATCTTTTTACATATGATCATTTAGCTAATTTAAAACATACAGAATGGAGTGAATTGAAAGTATTATCAATAAATGGAAAAAAAATTCTTAAATCCTATATAGATCGAGAAAAACAAATGGCTAGCAATGCCAAATCAACTATACAAGCAAAAACAGATAATTCAAATAATAAAACTGGCAAAATTCGTAAGTTCAATTCATATTTGAAGAATCAATCATAGCTAAATTTCATACAACAAAACAAATAATAGGATTACAGGTAGACGAAGAGAGTTTAGACATCCGCTGGCAAATTTTTAAATTATTACAGAGAACAAATAATCATTCGTAGTAGTGATAGTGTAGAATACAGTTTTCTGAGCTACAAAATTATTTTTCCAATTGTCTATTGACTCTTTATCGAAAATAGACGTAGCACATTCACTTCACTTTTTGACAAAATAAATGTAAAATGCCATTTCTAATCAAAACCTATGTCAAAAAAAAAATAACGCTCTCTACTTAAACATGAGACTGAAGTCTTTTAATTGTTTTAAAACAAGTAACATTCTCTGGATGTCGATTCATTTAATTATAATAACTGGTCTTTTTTTGATTTCATACTTTGATATCTATCCTAAATCCGAAAATTTAAATGAAAAAAGTTCAATTAATTTGACAAGCACAACATGACAAATATTTAACATCTAACAAAATCATTCAAGTATGAAATTGAACTAAAATACTTCTAAACATGATGTTATCGATACAAAAACATAAAACATGAAATTCATTATTATTCTTCAGATCATAGTTATGAATAATTGCAAAAAAAGGCTTCTATTATACTTTATTGGAATTTGAAAACTTTTCGAAGAAGGGAAACTACTAGGTTCTCCTAGTTCAAAAATCCTACCATCGTCACTAAACAAATCGTTTGAGAAGTTAAAAGCTATCGCTTTTCAGACTATATTTTTATCATAAATAGATGACTATGAGATTGGAACAATCCTGACAGAATGTTGAAATCAAAACCATTTTTGAAATGGCCAAATTACATCATTATTTACTAAGACCAAGAATATGTTTATTTGATTTGAAACTTTTTATAATCAAACTTATTAGACTTAGTCGGTATTTACTACAAAAAATTCTTTTTTTTTTTATTGAACAATCTTATGCATTATAATCTCTTCAATGCATAGAATCGGAATCGGAACTACTCGCCTGTATTCATCAAATCAAATTGTACTTTCATCATATACTAACTGATGAATTTGCTTCTGCTGGAATTCCAACACCGGCTAAATTAGATGCTCGTTGTGTTCATTTATCGTTCGATGAAATGCGTCGAGAAGGTTTTGCTGATGATGGTCTATTTGATCAAATGAAAATATTTTTTCTTCCGCTGACTATGATTGATGATGATTTAGCAATCGGTGATGGACAATGGCGATCTTTGTCACGAGTTCGATTGAATGAACGTGATAAATTACTCGTCAAACAAAAACGTTTGATTGAGGAGCTCACTGAAAAAGAAGATGAATACTATCGACATGATGATTCGATTAGAAAATTAAGAAAAGATATTCATCTGAAGAGACAAATATCAGAAGAACATAACGGAGAAAAATATGAAGGATTTTCCATCGTAGAATTATTGGATGAACATCGACAAATAATGGAACGATTGGAACAAGAAAGAAACACATTGCGAACACAAATACAAGCTACTGAAGATTTAATCAATAACATTGAGAAAGGTTTAATTCGACCAGATGTTAAAAGCGGCAAGAAAACTGATCGAGATCTAATCAAACCAAATCGAGGTTTCATTATGTATGGACCTCCAGGTGAGTCTAATTCGAAAGAAATTCAATCTTACTATTTCTTTTTGAAAAAAGTTCTAAACATTTTATAATATATTTACACAAAAAGAAAATTTTATATGATTCATTTTCATGACTAAAATATGTATCGAAAAACAGTTCGATAAAGAATTTATTTATTATATTTGTTCATAGGCACAGGCAAATCAGATATTATGAGTAAACTCTCATTACGTATGGGTGTAAGTATGGTTGCACCTCCAATTGCAGCCGGTGAACTCAATCGACCTCTAGTAGGCGAATCAGAACGAATCATATCTGATATTTGTATGCGTTGTCATCGAACACCTTATCTTATGTGTTGTGTATCAATCGATGAAATTGATTCGCTTGCACCAAAACGTAAAGATAATTCAAGTGATGGAAATATTGCTAAATTAAGTGTACTTTTATCAGTTATTGATGGAATTAAAGATGTACCTAATTTGATGATATTCTGTGCAACAAATCGTTTACATATGATGGATGAAGCATTTCTACGACGTATGTCAGGAAAATTTTTCGTCGGACGACCTTCTTCTCATGCCAGAAAGAGTATTCTTAGTGGAATGAAATCGTGGCATATTTCACCAAATTTACTCGAGAGCTTAACTATGGCGACAACAAATTTCAGTGGAGCTGCACTCAGGTTAGTCAAATCAATAATTCTTTTTCGTCTTGAGAACTGATGAATATTTGACTACATTGAAAAATTCAACGAAATATCATAATGAAAGACGAATTAATGAAAAAATAAAACAGTAAATATTTACAAAAGAAGTTTGAATTTGGCAACACGTAGTATAAACAATCTCATGTATGCAAAGGAAGAAACATTAGACAAGTTCATCAATACGCTTCATTCAATTGCATAGTGATGAGATTCGTTTTTCTTCTCATGATCTTCGGCTTACGACATTTTTTCGATATATTTGAACGTGATAAAACTAAATAACCGGTAGAAACTAATTGAAAGTTTGAAAATATATCATCTATTGACAATATTTCTAGTCATATAAACAAAGATTTCATGTTTTTTGTTAGCAAAGAAAAATAAGAATGGTTCACGATAGATATTAATATGCTTACAAATCTTCAGATCTGATGAAATCAAATCATTATAGAATAGACTTTCAAGATGATTAGTCATTAGACAACCAAACAATTGAAATTTACATATGCACTTTTTCTATTGTTTGTAAAGTCCGTAGAGGAGTATGGGATCAAAATATCTTGTGATCAACAAAAATAAAGATGAGTAATCCCATATTTAAATTAATATTGTCACTTGCTCTTTTTTCGCCATAGAACACCAATCGAAGTAGCAAGAAAGATTTCGACTCACTACTATCTTCTCCAGACCTTTCAGATGAGAGAAAAAGTGTGTAGATAAATTTGTATTTTTTGTACTTTTCAAATACTAATCAATCAAGAAATCTACTCAAAAAAATTTCAGCTGTCTAAGATATCTGACGTTATAATTCCCAAAATTGTCTATTATTGCTGAAAATCGATCTCGATGAGATTATGAATAAGCGGATTCTTTGTATGATAAATTATATAATTTATTAATTTCATAACTTAAGAAAAATACATTGATTTTTGTTGATAATTTCATATTATTCGAATAGCCATGAGATCAATCTGTGAACAAAAATTCGAGATGAAATCTTGCAATTTCATTGTTTCAAAAATGGCTACGTTGAGTCAAAAATCCAGCCAAATGAGTCTGATTTTTTCATCAATACGTTATAGGCAAAGATCTGTTGAACTTTTTCTTAGTGTTATCAAGATCTATTTTCACTAATAATAAGAATTATTCTTATTAAAAATATTCAAAAGACAGATAGATAGTTTCATTTTTTGTTTTTATAGAGCTCTTCGTCGTTTAATTACAGTTCATTGCGTTGATATGCAACGTATTAATCCACATTATCAACTTGATTATCGTACGATGCTTCAATTGGCCGATACTACAGCTCGACAATATCGTATTGTGATCGGTTCAGAAACATTGCCGACTCTTTTATTACGCGTTGCTGATAGAAATCATTCGTTCAGAAACAATCAAGAATTTACATCAAGATTTAACAACTTACCGGACAAAAAGAATTCTACATATACGGGCAAAATTATTGTTAATCTAAATGCTCGACGAATTGATATTGAAGCCATAAATATACATCCAATGACAGGTGAACATGAAAAAGTGGTCTATCAAGAATTTTTAACTGATTCAGAAACGACTATGCAAGAATTACTTGAACGTTTAACTGTCTATGGAAAATCACGTAATGTTCAATTATTACAACTTATTGATCTCAATCTTCTATCAGCAGAAAGTGCCTATGATGAAAAAGAAAAATTTGAAATATTAAAAGAACGTCTTGATGAATGTGCAGCTTATCGTCGTTCAATGATTGTTTATGATTTAGATTCATTAATTGGTATAAATAAAAGTGAAGGTAATTCATCTATGGGTCGATCAACAAATCTATCTTTAATTAATCATAATGTTTACACATATATTAAAGATAAATTTCAAAGTGCATATATTCAATCATCAACATCGAATAATAATAATGAAAATAAAGATATAGTTGTTAATGAAGAAAAATGGTCTGTTATGGTTATACGTGATCCATTTCTTCTACGGCAATTTTGTGATGATGTTACATTTACACGTCCCATTGGTGAAATTGAAGAAGAAGAAGCTCAAATACGTCGTGCCGAACAACCTATTAAATGTGTTCAATGTAATGATTTTTATCTTGAACAAGATAATAAAATGGGTGTTTGTGTACATCATGATGGCTTTGTTTACGATAATCATTCACTTACACTTACACAATGGGGTCAACAAGCTGCAATAGCACAATTACTTAAAGAAGAAGCAGAAGCTATACAACAATCAAAGCGAACTGTCATGACACCCGAAGAAAAAGAACGTTTAGAACGTGAAAAACAACGTTTTAAATATATTTGTTGTAATCAGACTGTACAAGCATCAGGCATGATCGGTGGTTGCAAGCGAGGTAAACATAGTTCAGCCGATGTTACACTCATTCAATGGGAATATTCATGTGATCATAATAAAGAATATCAAGATAAACGATTAAGTCTACTTCAAAATAGAATTTAATAATTCTTTTTTATTTTTAAAAAAATGCAAATAAAGCATGGTTTCTTATTCTTAGATAATGTTAAATTTTGCAAGAATCAACTTTTTGTTTACATTTTATCAGCAACTTCCATATTATATCTTTTTTTGTTTGTTCAGAATTTTCAATATAAATGAAAATCTTATGTTTTACTTTGTTGAAACAAAAATATTAAGAATGTGCCTCATTGTTTGGAATGAAGGGTAATATTTAATAGTTTTTGTTTAGAATCATAAAAAGAAGAAATTATTTCGATTAATCGAAGATTAATGGTTACAATATACATTATACAGTGGCTACCAAAATTATTCAACCAGGTTTATTTTCAAGTTTTTTCTACTACCGTAACTGCTAGGAAGTCTCTAAATAGTGATTTGAATAGAGAAAATGGTTTCCAACAAGAATATAAGAAAATAAAAAATATAATTAGATTTCCAAGGACTAGATTTCCAAAAAACCAAAACCCTAGTTTTTCGGCATCCAAAAGCCGTGATTCTTTTTTGTTTTAACAGACTAGAATGATAGAACAGCGAATTCTCTACAAAATGAGACGCCTCAGAGATATCTACGATCTTCTCTTCAAAAGTTATAAGCATTACAAAAACCGAAAAAAACACATTTTTAGTCGATTTTTAGCAGTTTTCTCATAGATTTCACTTTTTTTTGCTTTTTGTGCTGCTTAAAACTTTTGAAGAGAAGATCGTAGATAGCTCTGAGGCGTCTCATTTTGTAGAGAATTGGCTGTTCTATCATTCTAGTCTGTTAAAACAAAAAAGAATCACGACTTCTGGATGCTGAAAAACTAGGGTTTTGGTTTTCTGGAGACCCAGTTATTGGGAATCTAGTTATAATTTTATTTTCTTATATTCTTGTTGAAAACCATTTTCTCTATTCGAACCACTATTTAGAGACTTCCTAGCGGTTACGGTAGTAGAAAAAAATTGAAAATAAACCTGGTTGAATAATTTTGGTAGCCACTGTATATCTACTTCGATAAAGCCATGCAATATTGTTTTTTAAAATCTGTTTGAATCATTAGTATATCTCAAGTGTAATAGCAGTTCGATAATCAATATTTTTGGGGTGTGGATGTTAGTCTACTCTTAGCTGATACCCACACCAACACCCTTCAATTGAGCACTCATCAGTGTCTATTAGGAGACAAGTTCATCTCAAGAATCAAAAGTTAATAAAAGATCGTAAGACTCATCCATGGGAACAGAATAATACTATATCAACAAGTGGTAGATCAACAAGCATCGACACACTGGAAAGTTCGTCCTATTACCGGTTCATCTCTGACATACCGAAAGATAGAAACATTCAAAAAGAATCTTTCATGAAGAGTATGAGCTTTGTAACTGTGATTCACATCAAACGAATCGACAAACCTTTGACAAATGAGACCAATAGAAATATTAAACCTTCAAATAGCACTGAAGACTTCGATTCGATGAAAGCTACTACTAAGAAAATCTCATGTGTGAGCGTGATTAAATTACTGAGAAATAAGACAGTAAATCCAACGGATAATACTATCGAAGTATCAACATCAACTAGTTAGTTCAGTTAGTGTAAGCAAAATAAAACGATCAAATTTACCTAACAGGGATAATATATCACACACAATAAAAGATGATTTATCGAAATTTATTAACCTTGAACATAATTTATTGCATGCTGATCATCAACAACGACAAGACAATGCCAAAGAAGTAACCAATAGTGCCGAAAAATATTCGGCTGTTACTGTTATGAAATTGCCTCGCACAATATCAAACACAAACAAATAAACTTCCATTAAAAAATCGTTATACTTATGCTACTAGAACTTTCTAAAAAACTTGACGAATCTCAAAAATCATTGCAACTAACGTTATCTTATTTTCCTTGTTTTTCGACTAATAAAATACATCCATTGAAAAGACAACGACATTTCTTTCTACTTCAGAGGTCGACATCTGCAGAAGATTTAGAATAAGGTGTACAGTAGAAAAATAATATAGGGAGAGTGTTGTTCAAAGTCAAAAGTCGTGTTATGTCTTCTTTTCTCTCATATTATTAAACTGAGTTATCAGCGAGATAGCAACGTGATGGTATGACAACAGAACGGAACAACAGGATAATCTCCCACCGATGGAATCGAGCCAACGTCTTCTGCTTTCCGGGCAGCTATACTACCACTGTACTAGAAAGGAGTATTTATTATTCGTTTGTTCCGTCTTATGATCGAAGGGGAACACTTCGGTCATAACAAGTCGAATTTTCTATTCAATGATCAATGAAGATTATCTATGAATTGAAAGGTTTCAATCAGTTCTGCTTTATCCTTCAAAAGCATCGAAATGGTTATACATAATTTTCGCATTCGAAATCTCTACAGAAACAAGCTCTCTTCACATCTTTTGGACCAGTCTTAGGCAAAGCTAGCGTGTTCTTCGAAAATTCAATCATGGTGGAGGTGAGGTGCATCATAAAAAAACTTACACCCACCTTATACATTTTATCTATTACACCTTAATCAAAATATAATATAATGATGATCTCATATCTAATTTTAATAATAAAAAAATTAATTGAAAGTTTCAGGAACTGTTCAATTTCAATCGTTCTTATTATGAAAATTTAATTCATGTATTATTTGAAATGTTGATGATGATGGTTCACTAAACATAATAGATTTTGTTTGTATATGAACTTTACTTGATGATTGACCTTGAAAATAGTATTTTAAATGTCTTTTTATTTCTATTTTTCCTAATTGAGGATCATGTTTTTCTTTTAATTTTATAAATACTTTCTAATGTTTCATCCTATGTGAACCAATGGGATATTCAATAGAACCATTATCTTCATTTATCTTTCAAAAAAAAAGAAAAGGAAAATTATCGAAAAAACAAACATATTAGAAAAATGCACTGTTATCTTTAATGCTATTATTTCATTGATGTTATCTAGTATTCTAGAACGTGTAAGTGTACTATCTCATAAATATTTTATTGGAATTCCTTGAGCAATTCCCGGAAAAGCAAGATCATCTTTTTTTAAACTTAATTAATTAGAAAAACAAACTAGTTTTTGAATAAATTTTAATAAAACTCATACTATTGATTACTTAAACAAGGTAATGTAAGAACAAACACATGGTGACAATTCATCAAAATGAATTCTTAAAAAATAAAATAAAATTTAATTCTTCTTTTTTTGAAGCCTATGAAAAGGGTGTGGGGATGGAGTGGTCCCTTTCTGCCGACTGCCACACCCATCCACACCCCACACCCATGATGGTGATATATCTCACTGTATTAAATCGTTTGAAAACTTTTTTGTTTTGCAATACAGAGATGGGATTGTTTCGATTCGAAGAATCAGAAACCGATGTCAATCTCAATATGATACTCTAATACATTTTTTAACTTCTCCATCAAAGTGGATAAAACAAGTTTAACATACTTTTTATGTTGTAGATTCATTCCTAAAGAGAATTCATTGAAAAGGCCCAAAGACGGAATTGATAGTTTTCAGAGCAGCGTACAAACTTGAAATGGGAACAATTCTCAGAGCATACTTATCTTAATTTTTATTACATTAAAACACTTTCTCCAGTAAGAAAATGTTTAGTACAGTTTTAGCCTTTGGTCAAATTTTTCGTTACTAAACCATTACTGAAGGTTATTGTGTATATCATTTGTTAGAGAATTTTACGAACCACATTTTGATGTAAAGCATTCATTTCGATAGCAAAATATTAATTAATTATTAGCTAACTATTACTTAGTAGCAGGGTGTGGGGTGTGGGATGTGGGTCTGCGGGTGGATAAAAAGAGATGTAGTCACACACCCACACCCAATGCTTACTGGAATCCAGAGACTTTTTGTAGAGAATAATGACAATGGTTCATTAGTATTCCAATATCAAATCAAAATATTACTTCAAGGTAATATTTTAGAACGAACCCAACAGAAAGTTGGTCGCATCACCTTACTCGATGAATTGACCGTTTTCAAACAAGAACGTGATGACAATGAACGAGCTTTAGTGAGTTTGTACTTTATCTTGTCACTTTTAATAAATATAAGTCTATTCTAAGAAATAAAAAGAAACAGATAAAAAACTTTCATCTTTTTCTTCTTCATTCACTTTCAAAAACTCGAATTCATTAACAAGAATAAACATTGGCAAAAATTATTTCCTAAAATTTGCAACTATCTCACATTGAATGACGCCATCAAAGCATTTTTCACTAATATTCTTCCTTTAATACGTCAAAATTGTACAAAAGTGATGATTTGTGACCCTTCTGAGACATTTATTAATATGATTCTTCGAACAATCAAGCCTGAACAAATCACTTCTTTATGTCTTAATATGTCTTGGCGTTCAACACAATCAAAATTAGATTTCTTGCATATTTTTACCAATATCATTTCATTGGCTGTCATAAATTTTCAACAAATAGATGCGATTAACAATTACGCAGCACACTTTCCCAAATTGAACTGTCTTTAGTTGTGGTACGATTATAAAAATTTCTGTTAACTCCAATGAACGATTGTTTGCAACATTACCATTTGTGCTTCTTAATGTCGGTTATTTGGTTTTATTAAGACTATATATATACTGTTCGATTTGTTCGATTGATCATTAATTATAACGATGCCAAAATATTGTTGGATATTAATGAATGGAAAAATCTTGATACGTACTGTTTTCAGCTGAAAAAAGTAACGTTGGAAGCCTTTGAAAGTGTATTACCAGACGTAGAAGTATCATAAAAATCATCGAAATTCGAAATAAAATAATTCTTTTCTCGCCGAGCACCAAATTGTGTGTCACATTCAAGTGGCAATTCTCTTTTTTGATAAACAAAGTTCGTTTGTTTATTTTATCGATTTTGTTAAATAACAGCAGAACAGTGATAACATGGCTAAGTCTCTGTTGAAAAGATGTGAATAATGAATAATCTTTGAGCTACGGAAAAAAAACAACAGATTCTAGTATTTTAGCATTTTATGCATCTTCTTTATTTTCATTATTTACACTTTGCAGTGCGTACCACAAGTATATCTTCTATATCCTTCGTATCTCTTTCATATTCTATAAATTTTAATATATTATCTATATTCTGTTAAAAGAGCTTATATTAATTACATAGCTATTAACAAAATACATGATATATCAAAATCAAGTGATAATCAATAAAGACAGCTCACTATATTTCTAATCCAACGACTATATCATCAGATATGATGAGACTTCAGGCCCACATTAATTCTTCTACATTGATTATGAAAACTAATTCTTATTGTTATTCAGAAGTCTCCGTTCAAACCAACATTTGTGGAACTTCATAGTATTTGGGCTTGATTCTGGTACTAATGATCGAACAGATGAAGTCATTAAGGCAGTCATAATTGCCATGACGAAGTGAAATAGACACATTTTTTCTTCTGCTCATGACTGATCTTTCCTCGTATGTTCCAGTAACATGACATGATGAAAATGACGCTACACTGTTAAAAGAATCAGTGAGAGAATGTGAATTTCAATTAAAATTCAACATTATCATCTTAAAATTGTTCGTTAAGAGTTAATAAAAAACTCAAGTTTGATTCAACAATTTTTTTCTGTCATTGCACATTTTACATAGTCGTTCATAATTCGTATAAAGTAGACAGGAATAACTAAATCATAGTAAGGAATATTAAATATGAAATATCGGTCTCATAATTTACTTGTGCAAATGAGAAAAGATGGTGCACTTCGCTAAATACTAACTTTGAAACAACAAGGATTGCTACATAAAGGCAAATTATATCGAACTCTCGAAGCTTATTCTTCTTTCGCCAGTGTTTTTGCATGTTGGATTTTTGATGAAAAAGTTTTGACGAGTAATAGGTCAAAAGCCTAACACAACTCATATGTTGTACAAAGATTTTTACATTTTACTGTTATTTAGAATTTTTCATTCCGTTCTAGATTCAACTAACTATTTTTTCATTAAAGCGGAGGCAAACATAAAACAACGTAGACATGATAAGATTTGTCAAAATAAGAATTTTGTCAAGGCTTGTCAGGATGTTTCTAAAGGACACTATCAATCTATTGTTTAATGATCAATGTGATTCGTTAATTATATATAATCGATTTTACTGACAGCTATTTGATATATAAGCAACGAAAGTCGTATCTAACTATCGCTTTAACAAATTAAAAATTTGAAAAGAAAAGCATCAAAATTCTAAAAGCATTGCCTTTTACGATCTCCAATTGGCACTTTGTCCTAGACAACCACATTAAACAGAATCGTCAGTAGTCTACTATCGAATTCTCATAATTAATAAAATAGACTTCAGCAACTGTACATCGATGAAATTTCATTAATATTAGCGATAATTTACCACTGTGGAGATAAGCATCGCATGCCTCATTTTATTGAACCAATTAAAAGTGCACGGATAATTTACAACATTCGTATTTTTCTCTGGGCAAACGAGGATGTGGTTATGAGTGTAGATGAAAACAAGATTCACACCCACCGTGCACGTGGGTGTGGGTGTTGAGTTTGGAGGTGGGTGAGAGTGTCCTCGAAAATTGGCATAATATGAGTACCAACACACCTACATCTACATCCAAACCTACTCACACCGCACCAAGAACCTCATACTCATATACATGCACTCACACCATCCACCCACGCCTACACTCGCATCGACACACTCGCGAACACCGACACTTAAATCCATATGTTTTAAGATTGCCCTTCCTCCATAGAATGAATAAATCAAAGAGATGTTTGAAACTGCAATATATTAGTCTTGTCTTTTTGTAATAATGTTAAGTAAATTTTAACATATTATAAATAATTTTGAACTTTCTATATCTTTCAAGATTGCGAAAATGAAAAAAAAACATAAGACTTTTTGAACAATGAATAAGAATGTTTCCTGTTTTGAGAAGACAAATCTTTTTAGCGTAGATTATCAGTTTATTAATATTCGACGAATTATCAGGAATCGGTTCCTATTAATGATAAGTGCTTTATAAAGTAATTTCATTAAAATTCTATTTATTACGATATAATAGTGTTCCAATGAGATAAATATATGAAAAAGCAGAATGAATGTCAATATGAGAAGTTTTGCTGTCAGTATAGTTACTAATTAATAGAAATTAGATCTTGCATAAAAAACCACTACAACTTAATTTGGTATGAATATGGTTTGTAAATCATAAATATATTGAGCTTGTACTAAATTTTGATTGCAAAAGGGCGTATTGTTAAAGTTGGGATGAACAAAAATGACACTATTCAATCTATAACCGATCTGTTTTAACCAAAGGAGAAATAATAATAATTCTTTACTAGAATCTAAGACTTATTCATAAAAATAGTTGTCTGTGATTATGATAGACGACTAAAGTCTTTGTAAAATAAAAAATTGCTAACTTCGTTGACATTCAATAAAGTTCAACCCAATATATAAATATTTCTCATTGCTATTTGCAAGGAACTTACACTGAGTTCCATTTATATATGGCTCTTTCACAGTATAATGCTTAGATTCTTTCTCTTGTTATCAGATATACGATTTTTTTTTCGATTGCTCATACTATTTTCTTTCACAAGACAAAAAGCGTATTTTACTGCTTGGCAGTTCCTAATAGATATATTTATCAATTTGAGCCACTTTTAGTATTTTTTTCCACAACATTTTTTCGCGATATGGTATCGCAATGTAGTATTCTATGAAATAAACTAGAAATTTCAACCTCATACAGAAGACAGAAACAAAATCATACTATTTTCTATGAAATTTAGTTTTCGTGTTAGATGCGCAATTTTTTATTCAGAAAGAGAAATTGACTATTATTAATCTTAATCGAAATTTCAGTCCTTGGTGGTATGCCTCTATCATTGTGTTGTTTCAAAAGATAAAAATGTTAATACCGATAGTATATAAAACATATTCAACATGACGAGTAAATGACGTCAAAAATAAGGAGAATTTCTTTCTTCAACTGTCAGATATACAACGAAAGTACTGAGGAAAATTCATTTACACACAAACGAGCATAAATACTCTCCTAAAAGCACTATCTGAAGAACGTAAACAATAATTTTGCTAACACGCAATGACTTTATAAGAAATCGAGATTAATATGACGACAGACGATTAAAGAAATATGAAAAGTAAAAATGCCATATTGCAAAG
>CAJNSZ010000467.1:31728-84633 GCA_905329745.1 Rotaria sp. Silwood2
GTTGCTATGGTCTGTAAGGGGGGGCTGTCTGTAAGGGGAGGGTGGGGGGGGGGAGCCGCGAAAACTCGAACTTAAAACTTACACTCACTATTTTCTTCGAAAATATATGTGAGTTCCACAAAAATGTGCCCACAATAGATATAATAAAAAAGTTCCCATATGAATAGCAAAATAGCGATATTGTGTTTCACATTTTAATCTCACAGAGATTGTGCTAACAGCTTTTTTACGATAAACTAATATGGTACAAATATGTTGTTGTATTTCGGTGAACAAGATTACGTTGCGTTTTTGTATCGTATCTCGCCGTAAACATTCCTCGAAGAGTCTGCTTTTAAATCTAAGTACTCAAATTAATTTTGTTTTTTGAATTTATCAGTTAATCTGTATATATTGTATTGTTAGACATTATATTAATAACATGTTCATAAAAAGAGTTCATACCATTCTAACTATATATAAATCTTAACAAGCTTTGTTTTTATACTCAGTTTCTATTACTTTGGTAAACGGCGATGAACTATCAGTTTTCAAATGTTTTCTACGATATTAAATTCATAGGAAGGAGAATAGGTTATATATCGATCTATGTTTCAAAAGATTGTTCTCAGTTCATATGAGCTATGATACTGATGTTTCAAATTAAGAAAAATAGCTGCTTTGTAGTACAATGTTCTAACCTTGATGATTTGTTAATTTAAGAATAAGTGTTAATTTGATCTCGTCTGCATGGGCTTTAATACGTTGATGAAATAAATGAAACAATGGTATTTGGGGTATACAAGAATAATGAGTATTAACTTGAAATATTTCTTGTGTTCTTGTTGAAGAAAATATATCTTTATTATCATTAACAAAAAATGATTGATAATCAATTAGATTTAATAATGAACCATAGATATCATGATCTATTGATAATTTTGGTAATGTTTCTAATCCATAATCATTAACAATAAATTTAAAAATATTTGAAACAAAATTTGTAAATGAATTTCGTGTTTGTGATTGAATTGAATCAATAAGACCATCAAAACGTTTACCACATAAAATATCTTTAGAAATTTGATAAATTAAACTGTAAATTTTTTTCGAAGAATTTTCCTTTCTTAATAAATATTCATGATAAATATTAACAATATGTTTTTGTAATTGTGTTGATTGATGAAAAATGTGTTTAAGACATTTAACACGACCAATTGTATTTGTTTGACGTTGATAAAATTTATGAACGATTTCATCTGCAAACATATTTGACGGCAATTCAGGAAGAAGAAGTTGAATTCGAGAGCAAAAATCCCATAAAGAATCTTCAAAGAGAATGTTCAAATCACATAACACATTGTCCAGGACTTGTGATTGTTGATCATTACGAGACGATGATAAAATTCGTAGCATTTTGTGAAGATAAAAAGCTCTACCAGGCGTACATGTGTCAAAAAAATAAAAGTCCCAGTCATGCAAAAATATCGATGAAAAGCATGATTGATGATATATATCTTGTGTTGATGAATGAATAATCATAAGAAAATATTTTGGATCGGTAGGATTATTCGTATTATAAGAAGAATCAGTTTTATCAATCAATTGTCGAACAAAAGGAATATGTAAACGTTGTTGTCCGTTTCGACCATCAATGACGATCATTACAACATGTTTTTCATTATCATTTTTATAGGTCTCAAATCTATATTGTAATTCAACAGAATTTTCAATTGTGCTCTAAATAAAATATACATTAATGATAGGATAACTCGTTTCAATTATAGAACATAAAATAAAATTTTCTGAACGAAGCGATTTCCCTTTCTTATTGATAAAAAGGTCAAGATTTCTGATACAAATTTATCGGCAAATTCTGAAATCTCATTTTGAATCTGTGATTAGAGAACGATTGATATGTATTTCCGCATCAATTTTAAACGATTCCAATAGATTAAATTTTACATTCGCAAAACTTCACTTTTCAAGATCTACGCAAAATGAATCCATGTTTGAATTTAAGTTTTTTCGATAAATTCAAATTTCCGGTTTTGTCTTTATTTGATCTTCGCAAATTCATATTTTGAGGGTGTGATTGTGGGTGAAATAATACCAACACCCACAATCTAATAAGGAACATATTTATGGTATGATTGTGAATAAATTAAAGATTTTTATAGAAAATTATATATGAAGAACTATAATTTATGTCGTTACGGATATATTGATTATAGTGAGTTTCATACCATGGTAAGTTTCTATTTCCAGGAAATTTAACTGTATCGGCTAAAAAAAATTCACAGAAATTTAATTCAGTGCTTCGAGAAATAAGTGGAGAAATTTGATTTCAATATAAAATAAATGTAGAAAGAAAGTGTATATTGTTGAGGTTGGTCGAGTTAGGAAGGGTGTGAGTGTAGGTGATGGTATGAAAGAGAGGTGTGTGTGTGTGTGTGTGTAGAAACAGGAGCCGCTTCTACAACCACACCCAGACTCTTTTCAACATGAGACAAAGAAAAACTAAGAGTTTCACCTCTTCAAATGAATGTGTAAAAATGAATTTTGCACATCATTGACATTTAATTTGTCCCGTTGCGGCAGTATTCTTTAGATTGTATTATTCATTGAATAATGGTATGGAGAAAATTGAATTTCCTAGAAATTGAAGTTTACAATGACCTTGCCAATTTCTTTTGAACGCTTCTTTAAATATTCGTAACATTATATCTAAACAGTGATTTATTTGAATTGGCTCTTTTTCAAAATTGGCGAGTAATGGAAAAATGTCAATAGGGACTTATGAAAAATATCCAGTCCTTTGATGAAATCTACTGTTGTTTAATATAAATATGTACAAGAATCAAAAAGAACAGTATTGCATCAATCTTCGATTTGACTCGAATAGAAGAAATTATAAATGTTACTGTCTAATTTTGATCAGTATAAGTAGGCATACGAACGCAAAGCAAGAATACATATACGATTGAATGAAAATCAATAAAAAACCGCAAAATGATAAATTGGTTCCTTTCATCTTAAACAATCACATTGAATACTTACCAAATTTAGAATTTCTATTTGTTTACTATCATTTGAAACTTCATCATCATTATTATTAGTAGTAAATAATTCATTTTTTGATTGTTGATTTAGGCCAAGTACATAGGATGATGTTCGTGTGAATATGATAACTTTTGTTGTTATATGAATAGCATTCGGCAGCATTTGTTGTTCTGTATTTTCTGTTGATAATACCTTATCGTTGTCAATATTAAGCAATGGCTTTGAAATTAACTGTTGAATGAAATTTCCTAAATTAAAATGTTCTTGTTGTTGAAAATATAAGTTACATAACCACTGTTCAACTTTTTCTTCAAATGTTGGTAATTTTAATATAACTGATTCAGGTGAAACAAGTTGAATCAATTTTGATAGTATTAATCGAAACAGACATTGTTGAATATTAGTAGAATCTTGTTCAATAAATGATTTTCGTTTAATAGTCATTTGTGTATAATATTGATGTACATTTAATAAAGAATGCTCTTCATTTTCATTGATTTTGATTAATGATAAAAGACATGAATGAAGAGTACTTTCATTCATACCATAAAAATATTGTCGTCCAAAATGTTCAATAAATGATAAAGCTTTTTCTTCGATATTTCTTAGAATAGTCTGCTCATCTCTAAGAAGTTTCTGTAACCGAATACGATAGAAATCATTGACACTTAATGAATATTTTTGAAAACGACTAAGGAAAGGTGCTGGAATATGTTCAAATTCGCTTCGTTTCACATGAATAATACATTGAAAATCTTCATGAACAGCAACATCAATTGTTTTTGGACCAATAGCAACTTTTGAAAAAATCTTTCTCGTATCACCTGTTGCCATTATTGAAAAATTTTGATTAAAAACATCATAGAGTGAATCATGAATTCGACTTGTATTTACCATTAAAATTGTTTTGCCAGTTTCCATACATAATTTAATTGTTGATAATATTTCAACATTTCGTAATTCATTATTAATATCATCAAAAAAATCTGACATTCGAAAAATAGATGTTCGTGTAGGATCAGAATCTAGAATACCTGTTTGTAATAAAAGATTAATAGCACTTTCGTCTTCTGATTCATCGATAATTAATTTATAACGACCATAAAGACGTCGATGTTTTGAATCAAGTTTCATTGAATCCTGAAGAATAGTTGGAATATCACGATAAAGTTTTTGTTGTCGTCCTTCGATGGGTAAACGAAAATTAGGAGATTCTTCTTGAACAGCTTTAAAAAAGATCTCGATTAATTCTTGAAATTCTTTTTGTTTTATTCCATTAAAGTTATCTTCAAGGGCACGTAATAAACTTATCGGTTTTATAGTAGTGATGCTAGTCTCTTCATCGTCTGTTGTCATTGATAATTCAAATCGCAATTCTCTTAGCATATAAATAAAATCTCGATCATGAAAAATTTTAGGAATATTTTCACTCGAAAGTACTCGACGATAACCTTGACAAAGACCATTTATAATGCTATCGCAATGCTGTTTGACATTTTGTTGTTCATGTCCGGTTTGTAGACCAAGGCAACCATATGCTAATATTTTTTGGTCATCTTTTGATGGTAAAGATCGATAAATACAAGTCATTCGATTAGCATTAGCGGCATCAAATGATTTATTAGCTATAGCTACAAAAGCCACTTTACATTCATCCAAATAAGGATGTAATACTTTTAATACCATCTTTTTCTCATTAGGTAATGAGGCTTCGTCCAAGAAAACAACCTGAAAAACATTTAATGATAGTTTTACATAAATATCTATGAAGGATTTTGAAAAACAAAATAGAAACACTTACACATCGTGTATCTATTCGATTCTGTTGGTATTGTTGTTCACGTTTGATAGCTCGTTCAAATACACATGCAATATCTTCTGATCGACTATATTTTGATCCAAGACAAAAGAATGGATCGATGGCTGGTAAACGTTTACAAAATTCTTTTGTTGATAATTGAGAACCTTGAAGATTTTGTAAAACAATTTGAAATGAAAGTGTTTTTGATTGACCTCAAAGTAAAACGATGTGTGTTTAAACTGAAACTCTTAGTTTAAAAAAACGTACCTGGTGCACCAATGATACATAATGGTGTTCGAGTGATAATACTGACAACAATGGAAAAGATATGTTCACGAATCTATAAAAGCATGTAGAAATAAAAATATTTTGAAAATTAAATGACAAGAGCCTTACAGCTTGATTAACAGCTACTCCATGTGGAATAGTAAAATTATCAGTATTAACAAATTTTTCGAGTGCATTCTGAATAGTTTCAATAAAATCTGGTATATATTGAGAAAGAAGTTCACCGAGTTGTTCACGTGATGGTGTACTATGATCATTTCGTTGTGCGTTATCATGTGTTGGAAGTCGAAAATAGTAAATCAGTGCTAATGATAAAGCAATGCATCGTATGGGATCTGGTTCTTTGTCATTTTCATCATATTTCATGTTCCAAAAGAAGTCAATAAGGTTAAAACATCTTTGAATTTCTCGTTGTGATACAGAATTTCGTCCTAAATAAAATTAAAACATTAGCTGTCAAAATAATGATAATATTTGTTCGTAAAATATTTTTTATTTTAATTCTATTTTCTCATTCGATATCTGCACATGATCAAGATTGTAACCAATCAATTTATTAGTTGTCCAGCTAAAAGTTTTTTTAGAACAGTTGGGAATGAAATTTTATTTTGAATATTTTAATCGATAATAAATCATTTTTTAAGATGGTGTATAATAGTAGAGAAGATATTCATTGTAGCTTGAGATATATGTAAGGCTCTAGTGGCAGATCTTGAATTTTGCGAAGCGAAGCACTCATTGCCAGAAAATGTGTTTTGAAGTCCGTTAGAGATAGTATTGGGTCATTTTTGGGTGCTTTCTACTGAAAAAAATCAAAAAATATTTCAGAATGGAGGGGGGCGATCGTCCTCAGTGCCTCCCTCTATATCAGTCGCTGAGGCATACTTGGAACTGATCGAGTTTTTTTAATCGGACTCGTCAGTTGACCTTTATGATTTGACTACTAAAAAACCGACCGGCTTCAAAAATTCGACTGGGCTTAACCGGCCGGCCCAGTTCTAAGTATGCATTCAGGTACTTGCCGTGAACAAGAGATTTCATGATTACCGCAGTCACTTTCGATTTTCGTTTCCTGAATTAAGAGCGCACAAGTGTTTCTAGACTTCTGCGAATCCAAAAGCACATGTCTGCTGTGTTTCTAACAGAGATGTCCATGGCCGCAACGCCATGGCTGCGACAGTTTCTTTTATCCAAAAATTGAACAAATGCACGGATTTGCATGCGATTTCAGTGTCTCAGAGTACAGCAGTCAGAAGTGAACATTTTCTTCCCTGACATACATTGCGTTAAAGAGTATCATTAACAAATAAAATATCAAAATCAAATTTTCATTTTCAACTATTAAATAATAGAATTTTTTTCTGGAAAACCAATTATTTTCTTTGTCATAATTATGATCGAGAGTAGGTTTCTATTTCTCATGTACATCCTTACTGATTTTTTTCGAAATCATCCCATTTTCATTTCACATAAAGATTACAAATTTTTGTAAAACATTTTTCATCTCAAAAAAATTTAGTTACGATTATTTTCAAGATTTTTGATAAAAAAAGAATACCGAGATGCATTTCACAAAATCGTTGTGCATTAAGGATAGATTGAGTGAGTATTTCTTGTGCATATTGCTCTAATGGGGATTTCCTTTGAGCATCTCTTGTCGAAGTCACGGTAAATGTTGATATTTTTTGTGTGATATAGTCTTTTAATGTTTTTGAATCTAATATTCCATAACAAACTTTGAGATTATCTAAAGCTTGTGGTAATTCGTGCACAATGTAATCCCGACGATGAACTTGAAAATCATCATGACAATGTTTTTGAGAATTATTATTAAAATTTATTGATGGATTAATGGCTGCAGTAAAGAAGATATTATTTGGTAAACTAATTCCATGTAATGTTCCATCCATAAACATTTCTTTAAATAAACCAAGACAAGAAGATGTATTAACTTCATCGAAAAATACAACTAATTCAATATTAGGTATCTGTTCAGCTAATTGAGAAATAGGCAACATGAACTTTTCGATTTGTTCTTCAGTTATACCAGGATGTAAGAGAAGACGATAAAATAATGGTTTAGTGCGAGTATGAACTACAAATTCCTTGAAAATTTCAATGGATATCGCTACTGTTGGTAGATGTGGTGTTTCTAATAACTTTTGTAATTGATAACTAACTTCAATTAATGGAAACTTTATTAAATGTGATGTTACAAACTTATGTAATGCAACAAAAAGTTTTTTAACAACATTATCGGCATTTTCACGCGAGGCAGTAATTATTAATGTTTCCCATATATATCGTAAAATATTATGATTATATTCAAAGTTTTGTAAAGATTTTTTTATTTCTTGCAAAAGTTGATAATTCGTATGTCCACCTTCTTCTTCAAAAGGAGCTTCTTGTAAATTCTCTTCTTCATTATCGTTTGTATTTTCAAAACCGTGTAATTTTGGTTCTATTCGTTGAAGGAATAGATTTAATAAATTAGGTTCATTTTCTTGAATATCACTGATAATATGTTTCACTAACCATAAACTTGTACGTTCAAGAATTCTTGGTGCAATACTATTGTCAAGTTTACCATATGTTACATTGGAATTAAGTAATAGAGAATAGAAGTTGAGAAGAAAAGTTTTTCCAACACCTGTTTCACCTTCAATAATTAAAGCTAATTTTGTTAATTTTCTTTCATGAACATGAAAAAGTTTATAAGTAAAATTTTCTGTTAAAATAAATTTTGCTTCAGTCATTATTGTTTCGAATACATCATAACGAATATCCATTAACCATGATAAACATACGATAAAATAATTTTTATTTCTATATTCCCTTCTTGTTGATGGATCACGATAGTCAAAAAGAGATTTTAAAGTAAATGGAACCGTGCTCCAATCATTATGTAATAAATGTAATGAAAATTCTGGGTCGTAGACAAAATAAATACGAGGATAATCATTGGAAGAAAAGTCTATTTGAGTGAGATGTTTTGCTTCCTTTATCATTTGTTTCATAGTAATTGATCCGAGATTTTGAATAGTCATATTGTAGCAATAATAAAATCCAGTGAAAAATCGAATACGTCGATATAGAAATTTAGTAAACGAAAGTTCAAAAATTTTATTTCTTGGCATTTCTGATGCGTATTTTTCCATACAGGTATAAATATGGCCACGGCATTCATCGGGATCTGTTAAGGAATCGAAATGCACGGGTTCCTCAACATTATCATTATCAGAATCTTGTGTTAAAACACGATCAATAGTTTGATTTTCATACGCTTTAAGAAATGTCGCAACAAGTTTTTCTTCGTCACCAATAAATAATTCATAATTATCATCTCTAACTTCTTCTAAAGTATTTGGTGAGATAATCGAAAGTATTGGTAATATTTGATCAACATTTTGTTTTATCGTTATGTTACATTTATCTGTATAAGGAACTTCAATAACAAATTTCCAGGGTTTTATTATCGATGGTGAAAATGTGAGACCACTACTAAGATCATTTAATGAACCGCATACAAATAAAGAAAAAAGCGCATGATTTAATTGTTGAAAAGGTGCATGAATAGAAATATTAAAATAAATTGATAATTGATTATTTAATGCTTTCGATTCCAATGATAGAAATGTACTAATCAATGATGATAGATTTAATCTATCATTGATACTTACACATGATGTATTATGATCTTTATATTTTGTTTTGATGCGATGAGTTTTTCCTATAAATTAAGCAAAGGATTTTAAAGGACGAAAGAGAATAATAAAGATAGAATTTCATACCAATTCCAGCTGTTCCATATATGATTTGAATTTGTGGTGATGGAAAATTATTTTTTTGTAAAAATGTCATAAATTGTGAATAAGTTTGAATTGGATTTCGATCTTGTGGTTTTATGTGGAATGGTCGTAAACCTTTTCTAGACGATATTAATTCTCTTGAAAAATAATAAATTGTTCCATGTCGTTCAGATTGTTTTGTTAATGAATCTTGTTCACTTAATAATAATTCTCGAAGTCGATGATGCATTTTATCAATATCCATAACGGCAAATGTCAAATACGGAAAAGTTCGTACACGTGAGAAAAATAATCGAATATCATCGTCCGTCGAGGCAGAACACCATAATATTTGATAATCAGCTGGTAATCGATCATTAAAAATATTGAAAAGAATACAAAATGTATCCATATCAAAATCATTCTCAAATTTAATTTTATCTTTTGTTCGTTCTAGAGGATTTAATGTGATAAGAAATTGTTGATTTTCACTGATCGTTGGACTTTTTACTAATAACTCTTCTCCGTTATGGAATAAGTCATCCATAAAATAACATAAGTTTTGTAAATTTTGTAACTGTAGTTCTTCATCTTTTGAATCACTATATTGTATTTTATATTTGTTATATAGAACAGTTATATGGTCTCTAGATAAGTTACAATCTTTGATTCTCAATGATTGGTAATAATGCATTAAACAGAGGATAGTTAAGTTAAATTGTTCGTCTTTTTTATTGTTGAGATCGCTTAATAAAAATATTTTCTCCAAAAAATTGCGTTGCACTTGATTTTCTTTTGTTGATGTTGTCAACGAAATGAACATGATCATAACCTGATGATTTGAAAATAATTTTAATAGTGGACTTTTATTTCGACAACTTTCTAAATCTCTTCTCCATATTTCATAATCAGCTTTGAGTTTATTAAGTTTTGCTTCAAAATACTTTGTTCGATCTCCAATTTCTCGTTTAAGTTCTTGTTCACTACCATCTTTATTATTTTTCAGATCGCATAATATTTTGTTAACTCTACCTAAAAACAAAAGATGAATACTACAAAATTAATTGTCTATCTAAAATCTTACCAGATTTATCATAGATTTCATAATTGTATTCTTTCAATTGAAAATTTGGATGACCAGCTTTTTCTAGTTTGATAAGAATTAAATAAATTTTTTCAACAGTATCCAATAATTTTAATTGTTCTTCTAGTAATATCTTTTTGTCAATCATATGTTGCTTTAAATCGACATTACAAAATGTTAATTGACGTTTATGATCGTCAATATCAGCCATTGACAATGTGAATGTTAGTTTCTCTTGTTGTTGTACTTCTTTGTTTTCTTCATCATTACTGGATTCATTTGATGTATTGATATGTATTGGTATTTTGCCAATCGAATATATAATTTCAAAGTAAGATTGCTCATTCATTAAATGTCGTAGACGAATTTGTACTGTACCCGTCTTGTATAAATGTTCCATCCTGATCATAGCATTATCTAAAATTGTGGTTGCTTCTGCTGATAGCCACATATTTACAATTTGAATATTATCATTGACAACTACGAGAAAAATGAAAAAGACAATTAAATTACCAAGAATTTTCTTTGTTGTCCCCTCTACGTATAACAAAGAATACAGGTATCTATCTATATCAATACAAGAGTTCAAAGTTAAAAAAAAGTTCGGTGTGGATGTGCACTGCAACAATACTAACACCCATACCCACATCCTAAAATAGCTTCATCAGTCATCAAATAAGTCTGACAATTTTAGTACTTGATTATTCCAGAAACGATTTATCGAAGCTGAACTAAGGCTTAAAACTTTTCATGTTAGATATCGTTCACTTTTCTTATAAAGTAGCACTAGTTGCCTAAAATCATGGTGCAACTACTGAGAGCGAGGTGGAGAGTTAAGATTAAAAATGAGAGTCATAGATTAGATTGAGGACTAGCATCATAACGCAGGTTTCCAGCTTGTTATGTTGCCTTTGAAGATTCTGGGGCCGGTTGTGGCAAACAATTTCTTATGTGTATAAGAAAAAAGAAAACAAAAATGAACCCAATACACATGATGCAAGCAGACGAAATGCTATAATACTACCTCCATTTGGAAGACACAACAAAGTAAAACAAAACATATCACTATCGAAGTGGAAATGAATTGAAGGGTGAAAAGAATTAAACAAAAAAATGTTGGATTGTTCTTCGTTTAGAAATCAATCATGCTGTTTGTGAATGAACTTTGTATCCTGATTCCTACGAAACAAAAATACTTATAAGCTAATTTTCTATATTACAAAATGTTTATGTAAACAAAGTTTTCTCTGCAGTTTCTCCCCTACGCGAATGGGTGCACACGGGAAGATTCTGCAGGTATGAATGTACGATTCATAGATCGAACTGTATGCATAAAAAAAATTTGCTCTATTTTATCTTCAGTTCTCAATAATATTTTGTTCTTCTGTCGGATCCATGTAGTTTTTTACAGCTAGAATGAAGCCACAATGGGCTACAAATTTTAGTTTTTCTCTGCAATAGGTAGGCAAGCATTTGTTTTTATGCTTAAACACAAACAGCATCAGCTGTCTTTAACATAAGATGAAATACACTTTACTATATCACTATGCTCAATATTATTTTATCTTCTTATTCGGGTCTTAGGAATAATTTTATTCATACGATGTAGATCTATTCAAAAGATTATTGAATTAAAAAATCTACTAAGAGTTTTTTTCATATTAGTACTGCTTTTCTCTTTACTTATTATAATTGTCACATGTACTCTATTTGAAAGATATATTAATCAAAAAACAAAATATTTATCTTAATCTATAATAGAATGGTTCTTAGTTGAAGGTGCAGTTTCTTGTTGTTATCAGTTATTAATTAAGTAAGATCAGTTTCTGCACGATTGTTGAAATACAATCATATAGAAATCTATGCTATCTTAGTGTTCATGCATGAGCTTAAAAACTGTTCACTACTTTAGAAAACATTCGATTATTGAAAAAATTGAAGCATTTTGTCTACCTTTAATATGTTCCAATGAGCTTTCATCAATATTTGATAATTTTGCAAGATTATCTACAAATTCTTCTAAATTTTTTACTTGGCGAACAAATGGTTCACATAAAGCGTAACTAATAATCCATGAATTAAGAATCATATTATTGCGTTCTTCTAATTGAAATTGTGTTGTTAAATTATCTCGCAATTCTTGAAATCGACGTAATCCATGAGTCGAATATAAATCAAATTGTTTCATCATTTGAACTATATTTGAACATTCGACAATCATTTTAATCAATTGCAAATGATGATTTGTTAACTTTCGAAAACGTTCGTAAAGATCTTTGTAAGTTTCTGAAATATTTTTAAGAGAACAATTTTCGTTGATAATCATTTCTTGCAGATGATCGATTGATTCATCATTTTCATCAATATTTAAAAAAATTTTAAATTTTTGTACACAATCATTTATAATATTAAGATGACTGTAGTATTGATAAGTTCTTAACCATTCACAAACTTGTTCAATTTCTTGATCACTTTGACTTTGTGATATGATATGTGCTGTTGTTGTTGTTCTCGATGTTTCTTGTTTCTTGTCTTTGATTGAGCGATTAACAAACAATTTCTTGACTTCTTTTCTAACATCAATGTTTTTATCGTGAAAAACGGTTTTAAGATAGTCCATATCTTTTAAAGTAATATTACCAGTTAAAAGACTATCAATAAAAGAGAAGACTTTATTGATCAAATCACTCATATCATTTTCTTTAATATTTTCAATTGATTGTTTGAAATTTTTTTGATAGAGCATAGAGAAGATGCCATCAAATAGATGGCATGTTGAAAAAGGGACTGTTTTACATTGATACCAAATTGTCCGTGGAGCACGTCCCGTTTGATTGTCAATAGTTATTATTACATCGCCACTGTGCTGTGTTTTAAATTCTCCTTGTAAAACTTGTCTATGAATAGGAAAATTTCGACCGGAAAATAATGTGTAGCTGTTAAGATGAGCTCTATTAATTTGATATTCTATTTTAATGTTACATTCAAGTTTGTCACAGGCGAGCGACCAGTGAACATTTTGACGAGCACCAATAAAGTAGTGTTGCGAATGTTCAGTATAAATCTTGACTGTGAAGGTATTATTGGTATGCAACCGTTTTAGTTCTGCAATATATGATTTCCATTGGTCTGGACGGCCTAAAGTACCAAAGTCAATAATTTCAAATGAATTTGTACAATTGAATAGATCACAAAGACGTTGAAGATTCTTCAAAAGTTTGAGTACTTTTACTATCTGTTGGATGATTGTTTTCATTTTAATGATACTAATCCTTGAATCTTTTTTGATTGAATGTATATCACTAAAGAATTGTTCAGCACCTTCTACTTTTCGGATTTTCAGCCATTCAATGATATGCTGAAAAATATCGATAAATGCGTCAAACCATTCCAACCATTTGTTAACTTGTTGTATAAAACGAGGAAAGAATTGCTCTTTTTGATCAGTCCCAGACATATCGATGTCATTCGGCTTGTTGATAGAAACGATTATATCAATTTGTGACGTTGTAACAGGAAATTTGTACCATTGTGGATCTGATGAACTGAGAATATTTTTCAAATCGAATGAAGGAAGAAAATAAGTAACGTTTGACATAGATGAGATTCCTTGGTATGTTGTGCGTGTGGCTATATTAAAAAAAAAGCTTTCATAATACGTGGTTTTGTTAACAGATATTAGAAAAATCTTGGTTTTTATTCATGAATAACGCTATAGGTGTCTTGAAATCGTGCTTTGGTTGAATATATATTACATTTGCACAATTTATTTCACCAGCGATACAAACTTGACCATATAATACAGCTAGACTTATGTGGTTAATTATATTCTATGGAAGGAATATACTTGCATAGAATTTAGAACTCCGTAAAACTTTACATGAATAAACGCTCATAAGTCAGAAACCATTTTCAAAGAAAAGCTACCGACAGTCAAATTCGATAGACTTTACTAGCTGTCTGATTCACATTGGCGAGCAATCGAACAATATACAGTAGCCGACAAAAGTCTCCATCCACTCAGATCTCAGCTACCACAGGTACTGAATGTTTGAAAATTTGTGTACAGATAATCCACCAAGAATGTAGATCAGAGTCATGAGCTCACTCCGATTGCTTCAATGCAATAAGAATTATTATGATCGCAGCCTTTTTTGATGCAAGGTTTTTGACCTATAAAAACTACCCACTAAATTTTGCACCGCTTTTCATCCAATACATGATTAAGTTTCTATATTTTACTATGTAACTGAAGCGCAGTGTAAGATCTTTCTTCACTAAAAAGATCATGCTATTCGCTGCAAGATTGCTGCCTTTGAAGATCTCTGAGTCGTTGGCGCCAAGACGATAACGCATGGCACACCATTTCTCTTTGGAAGATGCTTCTTTCGTGAAACTTGTAGGCAATAATGCTCAGCTACAAGCAAAGTTTCTCTAAAAGTTTGAGCTCGATTTATTGAAGAATTACTCAATTATGTTCGACACAGTGCAATAGGGAGTTTTTCGCCCTTCTAATAGTCACAATGAAATGCCCACAGTTCTAGTTTGGATTTATGAGCTTCGATGAAATGAATAGCGTAGATAGCTAGAGTATANTATAGAAAAATAGAGCTTCGTTTTCTCTATCGTTCTGTAAAAAAAGAATTTTTTTTTGATCGTCTTAAAAGAGAATAAGGTATCTCCGACATTACTTTTGGCTAACCCTAAGTATATTAACTTACGAAACTACTAGAGGTTCAGTGGAAGATGTGCCAAACCAAAAATCAATTAATAAAACTATCGGAGGCTTGGTGGATCATGTACGAAGAAGTAGTTCAACGTACAAAACTATGACAGGTTCATTAGAAGATCCGTCAAATCATAATGTAATTTATGAAACTACCAGAGGTTTAGTGTTAAATTTAGGGAACTATCAAAGGTTCAGTACATGATGTACGAAACCATTAATGAATCTACGAAACTATTGGAGGTTTGATACAAGATGTACGAAAACATAAACTGATTTATGATACTATCGAAGGTTTAGTACATGATCTAGCACACTGTGAACTACTTTACGGTCCCATAGGATGTTTAGTATAGAATATACAAACCCATAAAGTAATTTTTGAAACTATCAAAAGTTTAATATATAATGTACGTAACTGTAAATTAACTTACAGAATTATCGAAGATTTGGTGAAAGGTGTACGAAACCATAAAGTAATGTCCGAATCCACAGAAGGTTTAATACATAATTTACGAAACCATACACTAGCTTACGAAATTACTAGAGGTTTATTGTTGAATGTACGGAACTATCAGAGGTTTAGTCTATGATGTGCAAAACTATAAATCAATTTACGGAACTCTCGTAAGGTTTCGCATGTACATTCCGAAACCTTATTAAATCTCCTGAACTTAAAAAGGTTTTGTATTGCGATTACGAAACAATTTTCAATCTACTGAACTTAAAATGGTTGAGTGCAAAAATGTGGAACTTTTGAAGTTCAGTAAAAAAACTTTTTTTGAGTGCACTAGTTCATATAAAAAGGACTGTTCTATAGATCAATGATCATCAAATGAACTTCTGGAACAGCTCTCAAGATCGGAGCTGACATGAAACTATCATAAATCGAATTCTTTCAAATTGTGTATCGAATCAATTAGAAATAAGATTTTGAACTTTTTTTTAGAGATATTTCTAATTAATAGATTACCTTAGTGTTCTCAATCACATTTAATTAATGTAACGATATGAAATATGAACTGAAAACATGGTTCAAAAATTTATACTACAACAAAAGCTCAAAGACTAGATGGAATGTGCATGAAGAAGATTACTAACTTTATCTAATAATAATTTATTCATTGTTGTGATATAACAGAGATAGAATGTATAGAATCACCTCTCATTTTTATCAAACCGAACCGAACCAATCGACTTTTTGAAAAGTTGAGAGTGAACTATTCCCGTCACTATTTGATACAAATTGTTATGTTTTCGATTTATGTTTCTTCATCTGCCATTCTTCTAATTTGTACACTTTGGATATGGATGTGGCTAACGACTTTCTCTACACCTACATCTACACCCACAAGCACAAACTTGAAAATAAAAGTACAGATTGTACTCTGGAAAGAGTAGGACCCTAAAACGTAGAATTCCAGAATTTGATAAATCCAAAACAGGCATCGAAGTATAGAAAGAGACTGTTTCAATAACATGTACACAACCATAGAGATTAGTCTTAATACGTTCCAATTCGTTTCCTACTCAAACAGACACTGTTTAATAAAAATGAGTGCTTTCAAGCTTTGAAGTGTACCAGTTCTACAAAGGAACCACTACTCACCATTCTCTATTCCCATGTGTGGCCATTTACTGTAGGACAAAATCTAGAAATTGCAGAATTTGGACTGTTATGTACGATGGGTGTGGATATGGATGCGATTGTCCGTATAGAATGGATGTGGACCTTCTCTGGAACCATACCAACACTCGCACCGACATCGTCACCCATGTCCCATATCCATTCGGAAATGGGGTGAGAGTGAGCACGAAGAGAAAATCCACCAATGCATATCAATCAACAAAATAGTTGAAGTTGGCTATCTCTGAAGTACTCATGTTATCAGTGGTTTCTCAATGTTGACTTGAAAATTATTCTAGATAAAAAGATTTGTTGTTTCGTCATAAACGTTTTGAATTATTGTGGCATTTCAGCAACTCTAAAGTGAAATATGTCAGTTCAACAAACAGAACGCAGAACGAGTCGATTCGCCGACGTTGATCTCAGCAACAAGAAACGTCCGCTGAACAGTAGTTATCGAAACCAACCATTGCTGTCCCTTGGAAAGACTCTAGAACCCGTCATGCCTCGCATAAATAACTTGCGTCAGCGCATTGAGGAGGCTATGCGAGATTGCCATTTTCCATCCGAGCACGATCTCACACATGATCAATCAGCGTCAGTTTATCTATACACTATGGAATGGGGTAATAATAGTTTATATAAAATAATGAATCAAGACCTGCGATCTGAAGACGATTCTGCAGCAACGCCATGGTTTAACTATCTCAAACTGTTTGAAACAGCATTGAAGAAATTGCCCACAGTGAAGAAATGTCTGTGGCGTGGCATGGATGGTAATGTCAACAAGAATTTTATTAAAGGAACTGAAATTGTTTGGCGGAGTGTGAGCTCTTGCTCAACATCTCTTAATATCATCAAAGATTTTCTTGGCAAAGAATCAAATGCTACTCTCTTCATGATTGAAGCTGTAAATGGTAGAAATTTACATGGATATACGAGATATCCTGACGAAAACGAGGTGTTATTGGGGCCAGGCACTCAACTGCGTGTGGAAAGCGATGATTTAAAACATATAGGTGGTCTCAAAGTTGTGCATCTAGTAGAAATAACAGAAAACAACGATGAAACATTAGGTGCGGCTTTGGATACGATGAATGTAACATCAAAGCCAGGTAAGAGTACTGATTTTTGCATGAAAGTTCTTTCGACGCAAGGGTGGATGCAAGTAACTTTTCATCTAAAGACACAGTTACTACCTTACAGGTGTGAGTTGGTGAACAGATGAATCTCTTCTTCTACTACATCAGTCTCCATACTCAAACACACGTCCACAAATACATTGGATTCGTGTATGGCATAAAAAAGTATATCGAAGCAGCCTTGAGGCAGGATTGAACTGAACTGGTTGAACTTTTAAAGCTAGCTTATTTTCATCGACTTTTCCCCTCTTTTCATCAATTTGTTGAACTCTGAAACTACTTCACTTGGCTCTTTTTCATCGTTTTTCAGGGTTTTAATGGCCCAGACATATGACCTCGAAATTTTCCAACTGACAAATTTCTAGTCACTATCAAGATCTTAGCTTTAAATTTTTAGCTCAACTTTTTCCATAGTACAATAAGGGATTCGAGTCACGTTGAATGTATTAATTATAGTCATGGAAAGTTGGACGATTTGGCTGATATTATTAGAGTAGATAGATCTTGTATGGTTAACGAGAAACTTGAAATTTCAACCCAAATGGATAAGTTGTTCTGAACATGTACACCGTGAAAGTATAGACAGTCAGCTAAACTTGAAAAACTTTGTAGCACAATACTTTCATTGGTGTGCTTTCTAGAATGGCTTAAAGTGGAGTCAATTTGACTCTGCATTTCCGGCTCTATCGACTGGTATAATTTCCAACCAAAACTGCCCTTTGAGTGGCTCAGAATGACGCAGACAATATATTACTAGTACCCCCGTCTTGGTAAGTTAGCAAATAAACAAATTCAAAATGTTCTTTCTTCGCTCTTAGTATTAGCTTACATAGAACGCGACAGGCTGACATAGAAGTTCGTACTCTGAAAAACTCAAGTAGATATATGAGCATCATATTGCAAGTTTTTGTGGAGATTTAGATCATCAGCTTTTCCTTGATATACCTACTAGGTAGATTGATATTTTTAAAAATATCGGTTTTTCGTCATTGACTTAAACAATTGAACTGACCGATTTTTCTTCAGTTTTCTACCGATAAAGGCAAGAATTTTAGTCGGTCAGTCCTTTTTTGGTGTAAAAAGACCAATAGATTTCAAGAGTGCACTGAATTCTATACTTTGATGCTAAATTTATTGGGTCTTAAGTAGATGGTTGTGCAGATTAATAGTCATCCTTACAGTATCACTTCTCCCACTAATTAATTTAACTGATATGTTGTTGGTGTTTAGTTTGCCAGAAAACAATTGAACCTCAGTCCAGTGTGATTTAGCAGACCTTTATGGAGGCTTAAGGACATGTATAATGTATCCCACGGCGCTGTTACTCTCTTATCCAGTTTTGGACAAATTTGCTTCAAACGTTGTGCCTGCAGGGAATCTCTTTGGCTTCGCGTATAAAAGCCTTCGTTAATTTCACGAACTAACCAAAGCCGATGTTCCTGTTTCGACCCCATAAACATATTAGGAAGACATTTGTCAATGAAGTATCATACGTTATTTGCATTCAGTGGCCCGTGACAGAATAAGAACAGATGAGACTTCCTTGAAAAACGAATTTTCAACAATTTTTTGCAGTGAAAACGGTGACCTTTAATTTTGTTAATTCGTTAAACTAAAAACTGTAACATTAGTCTGAAGCATTGTTCATACAAAACAATGGATGTTACCACTTTTCTGGTATAACCTGTACCCCACCCCCACAGGATAGAAACCCAATCTGAAATTAATAATCTTCTGAATGTAATGAATGCCCATCCTTTCTAAATGAGGACACAATAGCAATGTAAATCATCTAAAAGACTAGGTCATCGCTTTTCGCTATTTCGTCGTAATTTCTTCGGTGTATCTCATTGCGTTTGTTCTACATGTTTTTTATTAAATAATAAATTCAGAAACTGTTGATCAGAAAATGAGCGTACTTTAATACAATTCTGCTCAGCTTTTTCCTGTTATGGGGCAGTACAAACAATATGGAAGTTAGTGATGTAAGTTTTTATTGAGGTGACAGAAATATAGACAAATCTTCAGTCAGAAAAAAACATCACACAAAATTGATCAATAGACTATTGAAATTAAGCGAGAGGATTTCGCACTCAAAATCAAGTATCAGTACAATCCGAGCACGATATCCATTATTGAAACATCCATAGGACCTGAACTACCTATTTCATACAAATGAGAAACCCTCATTCGGTAGTAAAATTATTTTTTACTTCTACCAAGATAATTGAAACATTAAGTTCACGCGTTTCTGAACTTTACATTAGCTTTTAAAATGACTATACTTGATAGAGTTTTATCGGTACATATTTTATGGAAATTTTTTCTTAACTCCTCCAAGACTCGATAGTTTCTAAAATCAAAATATCGTAATAAGGACGATTTAATGTATCCGTATGAAGATCAGCAGAGTATTGATGTCAGATAAATGCGTGAAAGAAAAAAGTAGTGTAATAAACACCTTGCTCAGAGTACCTGATAACAAGAAACTGGAAAAGTATACAAGCCCGTTTTTTATTCGTCAGTAACTATCATAGCTAATATCCATGCTTTCGGACAGTTTTAAAGCCCAATATATCAAATTCTGTGCACTTTTGTGCTTCTAAGCAAATCTATGCGTAGCTACAACACAAAATAGTTGATCACAATGAAAATCTACCTTTAAAATTCTGACTTACAAAACTGACTAGGAGCACAATAAGCTTCTATGCTGAGGAGGAACAAAAGAATTTACATCACTCAATAGTTCATTTAAAAATTTTTAAAACTAAATACTTTCCCAAATCTGAAAACACTGGTCATTGAAACAGGATCTCACAATATCGTTCTTAGATTACCATGATTTGCTATTTTTCAATGAAGAGCTTCGTGACTCATTTTCAAGTTCGTACGAAGCCTATCTTTTCTTAAGAAATAATGTATCTTGCTTTTGTGCTGGTTCTTGAATATCTATATCATCTAGATCTTCTTCTTGTCTGGCTCGATTCAAGCATCAACGAATCGAATCAAGATTGCCGTGATACAATCAGTCAATTAAAGAGCGTTTTGAATAACATCAGAACTTTCATTGATGCCGAACAATGTATCACTTACTTAAGTACAATCAAAAACAAAAAGGTATTTATACTGGTGTCAGGATCACTTGGTCAAATAATCATCGCACGCATCCATAATGCACCACAACTCGATTCAATTTTTGTCTTTTGCGGAAGCAAGACAAAGCATAAACAATGGACAAAACAATGGTCGAAAATAAAAGGCGTTCATACAAATATTGCCTCTATTTGCGAATCAATCAAAACTGCTATGAAACAAACTGAGAAGAACTCTATCGAAACTTCCGTCATTCTAAAAACTAACACGTTGGATCAGAATACCGACTTTATAACTCAAAATTACATGTACACACTTCTATTCAAAGAAATTATTTTTGAACTGAAATGTGATGACACATCCATTAAGGAACTCGCCGCTTTTTGTAGCCAAGCGTATGTCGACAATGACCGCGAGTTGAAGATAATCAAAGAATTTGAACAAATGTACCGTAGTGACCAAGCCACCTGGTGGTACACTCGCGAGTGTTTTGTGTACAAAATGATTAACCGTTCACTGCGCACGCTAGATTTTGAAGCAATCATCAAGTTTGGATTTTTTATACGAGATCTTCACGAGCAGCTTGTGCAACTGCACTCGGAACAGTTCAAGAATGATCAAAAGACATTATTGACGCTTTACCGTGGCCAAGGACTGCGAGAGACAGACTTTGAAAGATTAAGAAACAGCATAGGCGGATATTTATCGTTTAATAATTTTTTATCGACCAGTCCACATCGCAAAAATTCACTTTACTTTGCAGCTGATGCCGCAAATGCAACATCTTATGTGGGGGTCCTATTTGTTATTATCGCTGATCCATCGATCTCCTCGACTCCATTTGCAACGATTCAACATCACAGTTATTTCAAATTGGAAGAAGAAGTCCTGCTTACTACGCATAGCGTCTTTCGAGTTGAAAACATAAAACAAATCGACCAAAAACCTCTTGTGTATCAAGTAGATCTTAGAATGACGAAAAACAATGACGGCTATTTGAGCTTTCTCACTGAAGTAATGCGAAAGGAAATATATGGACCGACAGAACAGCATCGGTTGGGTAATTTCTTAATAAAAGTATGCGAATTTAGCATGGCTGAGTCTATATACATGACACTTCTAGGGCAAAAGACTAATGAACTTGAAAAAGCCAATCTTTATCATCATCTTGGAATGTTAAAAAATGAAAGTGGAGATTACAAAGCGGCGATTTCGTTCTATGAAAATTCGATGAATGCATACGAAAAACATCTTGCCTCCAACGATCCTCGTTTAGCTGCATCTTACACAAGCTTAGGTCTGGTGCATAGAAACATGGGAGCGCACTCAACAGCACTTTCATTTCACGAGAAAGCCTTACAGATTCAGCAGAAAATACTGCCTTCCAATCATTCCGATCTGGCTGATACCTACAGCAACATCGCTTTGGTGCATTACGACTTAGGAGAGTATGCGAATGCGCTTTCCTTCTACGATAAAGCATGCATAATACGCCAGAATATACTCCCTCGAAATCATCCGGATTTTGCCGCATCGTACAGCAGCATTGGTTCCATACTTAATCAAGTGGGACAATACTCGAAAGCGCTTCAATTTCAAGAGAAAGCATTAGAAATTCGAAAAATGGTCCTACCTTCAAAACATATTGGACTAGCTGATTCTTATAACAAGCTGGGTATGCTGTTCGCTAATATGGGCGACTACTCGAAAGCACTTTCGTTTTACGAACAGTCAATTGACATCTACCAAAGAATTTTCGATTCAAATCATCCAGATCTCGCAAACTCCTACAACAATATAGGAGGATTATATGACAAGTTAGAAGACTACTCAAAAGCTCTCTCATTTTACGAACGCGCTGTGGATATCGGAAGACGCTCACTACCTTCAAATCATCAGATTCTTCGAATATATAAAAAGAACCTTGACAGTGTGAGAAAGAAATTGTGAGCGATTTGTGGGGTGTGGATGTATCGAGCAGTCATAATGTTAACGTTTCACCCCAGCATCAAAGTTCATTAGATGGTACTTGTACCAATTCAATTCTTTTGAAAAATTTGAAAGTGAGTAGAATTTGGTCGTATCACAACAACGGTGTGGGGTGGGTCGGCATGTTTGTCTAGTAATCATTATCTCGATTTCGTGCCGGCTAAGACAGTCATCAGACGGCTTTAATAAAACATCTTGTGGAAGAGTGTTTTATTGTGTATTGAAAAAAAAACTGGTTTCAGCATCTATGCTGAGAGTGATTGGCTCGTTGTAAGCTTGACTTTGAATTAGTGTAATTCTAAAGCATTTTTCCTCTGTTACTCATGGTTTATTTATAACGAACACAAGAAAAAGGTGATTTATATAGCCAAATGTTCAATCAGTATAATCATCGTTATTATTAGAGATGGCTGTGTTTTAGTAGGTAATTGGTGTTGTTTTGTTTTCTATGTCTGTTGTCGTCGTTAGTAGATTTGCTTGTTTGGGAAGGACATCTGCGCACTAGACCTTGTGCGAAGTTTCTAGTATTGTGGATGGGTGTGCATGTTGATTAGGGTATATCGGCACCTACTAGAGAGCTGCAAAATGGGTTCGAGCGGGTCTAGAGTCTAGACCCGCTCGAACCCATTTTGCAGCTCTCTAGTACTCACAACTCCAACTCTATCGCATTTGCTTTGTGAATATTTCTTTAATTCGTTCTTGACTCTTGAATCAAAGTGGTTTGAAAAATGAAATGTTTCTATAATAGTCTTTTACAAAACCATCAGTCATCATCTTCAGGAACCATAGTTGAGCTCAATTCTTTTCGTATTATTTGTTCAAAATACATTAAATTATAGGTAATTAGCAGAAAAAGCAGTTCAAAAAAATATTTTTTCACTGTTGCAAAATGATCGCATCAGGAAAATGATTAAATTATTCAGCTTCTTTCAGAGAAAGTAACATTTGAGTATGAAAACCAAGAACAAATTTAATTTTCAATACACCATTGCAAAGAACAATATGCTACAAAAGTGATCACTAAACTTGTTTTTCTCACTCTTCTAATTTAAAAAAACGATAGAAATACAAAATGATGTTGTGCGATGATGAAGTTGTACAACAAATCTAGAAGTGCTCAGTTTTTAGCATTTCTTCCTTGCAAGATTCACTCAGGAAAAATATGTCGAGTACAAAATTTTTACTTCAGAGATTACTAATTTCTACAAAAGAAAATTTAATTGGTTTAGAAGTCAGTAGTATAGTCTAACAGACTTCAACAGTTTTCTGAGAACTTTTGCATTATACATTATTCTATTTTATTTATTGTATTTGCCAAAGTAACGTTTAAATAACATTGTTCTTATATTGCCTTCATCAATAAGCTTTGTTTACAGAAAAACAGACTACCCTTTTGAATAATAATCTTCGTTTTAGTGATGAGCTTGCTGGTAGATGTCGAAGAGCCGCCATGTGGAAGGTAATGGATTAAGTTATTTCTGTTTCTAAAGTTCGAATTAACATATATATCTCAAAATTCAGAATACAGAAAGTGTAAATTACGAATATCTTCATTAAGAATGACAAAGAAGTTTATAGTCTCTTATGATAAATCATTTCTTTCCCTCTCTCTCTCTAACCCATTAATGCAATCATACGACTATCGCTTTTCATCTTTCTATTCTGAACTTGTAGAATCAAAATTTTGTTTATTTTTCTCTAAATATTTTTTTCTGCTTTTAGTGTCTAAAGAATACTGTACGGTTATCTATTCATCATGTTTTAGTACATTTTACGTGTTCAGCAGTTTTGATCTGATTTTCTTCTAACATTTAGACAGATTACCCATGTATTTGCACTGTTTCGGTTCGACAAGATGGTGTGAGTGGGTGTGAGTGTGAGAATATGTTTCAGTGAAGAGAAGACTAACATCCACACCCTTGGTGTTTTGCTCAGTGAACACAACATCTAATCGCTAGTGACGTAAACCAGAAGCAGTACTCTTTGCGACTACTGTAAGTTTCAACTTGCTCTTTTTTAGTTTGGTCCTTTGCTCATGTACAGTACCTCAATGCTACTGAAGTAGGAAAAAGTGAATATTTTTAGAATCAATACAATTTCTTTAAAAGTTTATTTGTAAATAGTTTGTTCAAGAATTCATCGCTACGCAAATTATTTAACTTTAGTTCAAAGTGAAAAAAATCACTATAAAAGTCACGCTTACAGTTTGGCTTGTTGAATAATAGTACTCTTGAGTTTACAAAGCTGGAAAAATGCTTCTACAATTTGTTACTCAACTCTTTCTATTCTTTACTTATTAAGATCTTACTAACGATGCAAGATCCCCAACTGATCCACACCGTTTTATATGATATTTTGTCTATCTGGTGGGAATCTCATTCTAAGAAAAATCTTACTGCATAATAGAAATGATCAGTGTCGATATCAATGTTTGTTTGAACCTGTGAGAATCAAAACGAATGCAGTGTAGTTAGATGAAAGACAACGAAGGAAAGAAACATACACATATTGTTGTAAGAAATAACAAATTCTTTTTACTCAGAAATTATTTACCGTCTGTCACGCAATCATGCAATTTGTTTATCAGTAAAAAATCTGCTTGAAAACATGGTTTTCTTCAACTATTTAAAATGTTACATACATTGAATCAAGACACTTTTCTTCAATCTTATTATTACATTTACATCGAATAGTATTTCGTGAAAATATATATGTTCTTTTTTCTATGCAGTGTTTAACCTAGTTAGATCATTTTTCTCACTGTCATTGTTGTTTTAAAAATATGCTGATGGTAAATGATGATGCATAGATAAGGAAAAATTTAAAATATAAAAGGTGTGAGAAACGCAGATATTTGTCATTGCTGTATGAATAACTATAAAAAACGAGACCATTAGAATGATATTACATTACTTATTGTGCTTATTTGCGTAAGTATTAAAGACAAATATGAGCTCTAAAGATAGATCCAATATGAAATTCGAACATTCCATATCTCTTATCATGAATGTAACTATGAATAAAAGCTTTCGTTCAAAATATACCCTATTATATAAATATGAAAATTGCCTAATCTATTAGAGGTATACAATGAATATTCTACTGTACTTTTTTTCAGGATAACTGCAACAAATAATGGCAAGTGCATGATAAATTTTTAAAAATATAACTTAATTTCTCTGTTTCAGGTCAATCTGTGTATAAACAATCCAGTGACTGTAAGTGGATATTAAGTTAGCTAGAGTCTGTATCGCTAAATATTTTAAACTTTCATCTTGACCTCAATCGACATCATAGGTCGTACTATATCACCTGTTTCTCACACAATGACATGATTTTAAATAGGCTCTGTAAATTTCAATGAGCATGCTGCATTGGAAATACATTTCTAGCCTCTGACTTTAGTTCCCAATATCTATCTATATATATATTCATCGCTAAACTTTTATTAGATTCGCTTCTCTCTGAGAAAATTTTAAAAAGTAATGGTAGCAAACGTTTAACAGGATTATTGGAAATAAAAAATTAAAAGATTTATTTAACTATCCATCACGCCAATTTATAGTTGACATCTATTCATATATTAAAACCTGGTTCATATCACAGAAGGAGAAATAAACTCAAATATTTTCGTTGAAATTCTAGGCCCAGGTAATCTTAAATGGAGTACAACAGGAATAACAATCATCGGCAATGGTTATGGTTCAGGTCCAGATCAATTACAATTTCCTCAAGGTTTATTTATCGAACCCAAAACACAAATTTTATATGTTGCTGATGTTTCCAATAATCGTGTACAAAAACGCTATCCAAATGGTGAAATAGAAACAGCTGCAGGTCAAGCTAATGCTTCCAGTGGATCAACATCAGATAAACTAAACGGTCCACGAGACGTTTTTGCAGATGAAAATGAGAATGTTTTCGTTGTTGATGCAGGGAACGAACGAATTCAATTTTGGGAGAAAAATGCTAAACGTGGAAAAACTGTTGCTGGGACTGGAACTGCCGGTTCAGCATTAAATGAATTCAATTATCCAATGAGAGTTTTGCTTGATTCAAAGAAAAATATAATAGTTGCCGATTTGCAAAATGAACGTATAACAAGATGGCCGCCTACATATGATCCAAAAACATCTATTGGCACAATTATAGCAGTAAGTTATGGATTTTATCATCGTTGAACGAGATTCTATTCTATAGTTTTTCTTCAAAATGAGACCCCATGTCCTCGAAATCGCTAAAAAATTGGTGATTAATCGCAGGTCAAGCCTAACAAAATTGCGATTTACCAGCGATTTTACTTTGTTTTGATTGATTAGATCTATTTTTCTCAGTTCTTTTTTATTTCAAAGAATATCAATCGTTTATATCATGTAAAAAGTAAAAGTGATAAAAAAGAACTGCATAAAAATTATAATATAATATCTTCAAGTTTTTAACAAATTTCACTCATCACGTAGAACAAAGTAAATCAAAAATAAAACATTACAATTAACGTAATGAACACATGTCAAAGGCAAATAACAAAGAGATCACAGTTACGACCAATAAATAAACTTCGCGATGTATAGATATGACATACTAATCGAACCAAATGTGATCTAATGTGGTTAGGAATACTATAATAGCAAGTATATATATATAAACATAAACGATAAAAAACATGACTAATAATCAAAAACTATTACAAAAAATGCACGCATCAGAAAAATAGAATATCATGAGATTAAGAGTTTTTCATTGGTATAATCATTAGAACGATTCAATTTTTGCTTGTATATTGAGACTATGTCGTGTAGATGATGTCGTTTGTATTGATTAATTCTCAATCGTCATTGTTATTTACAAGATAAAATCGTCTAAACATATTTTATCATAAATCTAGAAAAAGATGGCATCGACTAATGCACTGTACTTAAAAGTTAGACATGTCCAATTTATAAAAAAAAAAGAAAATAGAGTAATTAGATATAAAGTGATAATAATGTTTATGGTAATCAGCTATGCAATATTGACTAATATATGAGTTAATAATATTTAAATGACTGTAATATTACTGTCGACATCGTTAAGGAGAGGTAAAGGATATTTATAGACAAGAATATACACCAGATTAAAATAGACACTAATGCAAGTGAATACAAAGAAATTAATGCAACGTTAGTGATTATGACGATTGTCCAAGCAAGTGAATGCTATGCTAGTGATATTAATAGCAGAAATAGATTTCCTTTCATCATGTGAGAATTACACTTCCAAGATAAGAATCTCGTATATTTAATATACATTTTCATGTGTATATGTATTAAAATAATAATTATTTCAGGAAGCATTTCCTTGTATAAGAAAAATAACGAAGAATTATATTTAATCATTCTGATTTTTCAACGATTTCGATTAATCGATTCTTTTATCAATATCGCGATTGAATCTGATTCTATCGCTGAGTTTTCAACATAATACGTTTAACCACGATCTTATGTTAATCTTTTTGGAAATCGCCAAATTTACGACGATTTTCACGACATGGGATAGTATTCATTATAAAAGAAGTAATAATATAACGTGAAAAAAGATATAAAAGTTGGCAACAAAAGAAACACATCTAACATTTCCCTAGTCTGAGCTATGATGAATGAAAAATGTTTTATACTTAGTTTATAAATGAAGAAGAATAGCTGAAATGACTACATCAGGGAACAATACGACAATGATTTTACATACTTTTATATTTTAAATAGTAAATCATTTGTTGTTGTTCTAGGGTGGTAATGGTGCAGGCCTCAATCCATATCAATTAAATAATCCAACTGGTTTATATTTAGATGAACCAAATAATATCTTATATATATCAAACGAAGAATCCCATTCAGTAACACAATGGTATCTTGAGGCATATGGAAATAAAAATATATATGCTGGTATTCCTGGCAGACCTGGTAATAGTGCAGCTCAATTAAACAGTCCTCAAGGTCTAACTCTTGATAAGTATGGTAATTTATATATTACTGATTGTGCTAACCATCGAATACAAATGTTTTGTCCATATGCTGTATATGGTATAACAATTGCAGGTACTGGACAAATCGGTAATGGTAGTAATGAATTATATTATCCACGCGATGTGGCATTTGATTCAGAAATGAATTTATATGTCACAGATACATATAACTATCGTATACAAAAGTTTGAAAGAATACAATAAAAACCAATTATTAAATCGATATATATATTTTGAAAGAATTTTCATTACTTCTATGTAAATATCATCAATTTAAAAATAAAAAGGGTGTAGGTGTGTGGTGTGAATAAACAAAAGACAGCCACACCCACATCCATCTTGACAATTCTATACATTGTATTGAATATTTTTGGATTTATGAAAAATCCTTTTTTCGTTTTAGATCTGGCTTCATTTGATTTATAGTTAAAACTTCATAATTTAAATGTTGCTTGGCTTTATCAACGCGAAGTTTAGAAGCTCTTAGGACACTATTCGTGAGATTGGCATGATTGATCAAGATAATGTATATTGTAACTATTATGTTTCGAATAGTCTAAATAAATTCTTCATTTTATGATCTGTGCAAAATTTAGAATCATTTAATAGATAAGAAATCGCAATGTATTTACATAATTGAAAAAAATAAAAAAAAGAACTATTGAATTCTGCTTTTAAGTAAAGTCAATCATTTATCTTGATATTCTCTATTATGATCACATGAATATTCTCATTGAATGAGTGTAACATTGGCTGGACTGTATTTTCCTCGTTTGCAACCGCCCATCATACCCGAAGCTTGTACAGTCTGATTACAGCAAATATATTAAAAACGTTGCTTTTAACGTTCTTTTTGTTCGGGTGTCAAACCATTTGTTGCTGACTGTTTTACAGCTTCTGCTTCTTCTTTCAGCAACTGTGCTATTGCAGCTTGTTGACCCCATTGTGTAAGTGTAAGTGAATGATTATCATAAAAAAATCCATCATGATATACACAAACACTCATCTTATTATCTTGTTCAAGATAAAAATCATTACATCGAACGCATTTAATTACTTAATCAGCACGGCGCATTTCAGCTTCTTCTTCTTTAATTTCACTTACTGGACCTGTAAATGCGACATCATCACAAAATTAACGTAGAAGAAATGGATCACGTATGGTCATTACAGACCATTTTTCTTCATTGACAATCGTATCCTTATTCGAATCGTTATTACCAGATGCTGATGATTGAATACATGCACTTATAAAGGATGAGGGCGGATAAGGCCATTTTCTCGCCCCTAATAAAATCGGGATTTTTTTATTAGAATGGAATTAGGGGTAGGTCCTGATTATATTTTATAGCTCAATTTTGGGATAGCTCAAAAAAACTTTTTGGGGCATATGGTCCCCTCAGGCATATCGAAATTTTTTTTTCTGTTGATTCGAACAAAACATATACTCAATGATAGAGTCGAGTCTGCTGATTATGAATATCAGCATTAGAAAGCCCATAAGTGTATTCCTAGTTAAAAAGCATTAACATTTCGAGATGACTGTTATGACTGAAAATTCAGCTTTTTGCCACGTCATCATTCATTTGATCCTTCAGATCTCCGAGAAATTTATACTATATACATAAAAACATATGCTTTATTAGAAAATGAAAAAAAAATTAATTATACATATCGATTTTGTCTATACTTTGACATTAGGGGGCCCAAAATTGATTATTTTTATATTATATGCAATTTTTAGACTTCAGCCATTTCATGAAAGAGGCTCCAAACAATGTCAAATTTTGTCAGTGTACTTAATTTTTTATGCGCTATCGATCTATAATATTTAAAGAGCAGAAAAAGTTGTGCATGAAAGTCAAAAACCGCAAAAAATCAGGTTTTTGCTACTTTTATCAAAACAGTACGCAAGGATGAGCAATACTTTTTCGATTTTTCTTCGAAATTCATACTGATTATGTAGTTGGTTGGTAAATATTCTTTATTGAATTAATTTTTGATTGATACTAAATCATTTTTTCCAAAGAAATGCTCTGGTATTGTCGAAATACAGTGCAATTCAATTGGTTCCCCCTCCTCCCCCTACGTATTTCCGACTTTATACTATTATAGCTTACTTTTGTTTTAATAATGAGTATATAGGGAGAAAGTACAGACTTCACTGCATCAAATGATATATTAATCATATATAACAAATATAAATGCAAAAACAAAAAATGCATAAGAAAAAGGGTAGGGTGTGGGTGTAGGTGTGGGTGTGGGTGTGGGTGTGGGTGTGGATGTGGGGTGTGGGTATGTGTGTAGGTGTGTTTATGAAAGAAAAACTCGTACCTATACCCGCACCCATACCCACATGCACACCCGCGCACACTCCACAAGCACAGCACCCACACCCAAACCCTCCATATGTGCCCATCAGCCATGTATGAATACCATCATCTAAAATAGCACCCTTGTTGAAAAGGTCTTAGTGCAATCTCTGTAGGATTGAAATGTGAAACATGAGAATGCGAAAGTGGTTGTTTGTATGTGTCGATTTCGGCAGGTGTCCGGTGGATGCTTGTTCTTTGTAGTTTGTGCGTTTATGTAGCTGTAGCGGTGGTTCTTTTTACAATGAAAGCCATTAGAAGTAGCCACAATTTTACATCGCAATACTTTCACAACCGCACTCACATTAACACACTTCTCATAGTTTCACCTTATCTTTCATTTTTGTTGTTTTGCGTTTTCTCCTATCAGTTGTGCGGTGAGAGCTCTGTTGATTCTCTCACAGAGACTGAGTAAGTCATATAAATAACAGTAGCACCCAAACACAACAATTTATTTTTACTTTCATTCAGCCAGGTTTGTCACTGTTGTTTACTCAGAATTTTTATTGTTTTTCCTTCTCTTACATTTTTTCTGTTTCTCACTACCCAGGTCAAATGTGTACGGCCGAAAACAGCCGTATCTCGTATTTTCCATCGAATTTTGGCGACAGGATGCCAAAAAGGTTTCCATCTGCCGGTTGCAGTGCACTTCTTGCTACTTCCTGGCTCTGGAAGGATATCAGAATTCGGTTGCCGTTTCTAGTGGTCCCAGGCAATGTTTTCGGTGTTTTTATTCTGACACTAGAATACGAACCATATTGCTTCGTTTCCAATAGGAGTATGGATTCCTGATCAGGCTGCTTCTGGTCTAGCTGTTAATTCCGGATCCCGCTGTAGACCCTCACTCTAGCAATTCTGACAACCAAATTTTAGAGCAAGGCATTTTTCGGTGCTTTTTATATATAAGTGCATAGAGACAATAAATTCCGAGTAACACAGAGATAGTTCTGGTCGAAATTATACATCTGGAAATACTTTTAAAAATTAGATGGCAAACAATTTTCACAAACAAGCCATAAGAGACTGAGTAAGCATTCCGTTTTTCTATTAAAATAAATGCAATGACAATTTTCAATTGATTTTATCGTTAATCCCATAAAAATTATATTTTCGCAGGGAATCTAGATAAGTGGTTACAAATCTAACTAATGTTAACCAACTTCATATACAGGGTGTTCCAAAAGTCTCCGAAAAAAGTAAATTCGTATAGCTTCACTATTTATCAAACTTAATCAACTGTTTTTTTTTCAGACGATAGATATAACTGTGAAGTTGTTTGCTTGTACAGATAAATTTCGCAGATACTGTTCAAAGTTATCTCTTTCGACTAAAACACGAAAAGTAGTCTTTTTTCAACTTCAGAAAAGAATGCTTCGCAGTGTTCCTCTTTCCATGCTTTAGTCTTAGTCTTTTTTATGACGTTTGTACTGCCCACACCTGGCACTATCAGTGATATGAGTTTGAGCTGATGTGTCACTGCGAAAGATGCCTGATTGTGTCATGTCCGATGATCATGAAACTCGTGAGGCCGCTTTCACGTTTCGAGAGATCGATGATGAACTGAAAGAGGCAAGTTGATCTCAAGAACTTCCTGATCATCGGACTTCCCTCGAAAAAAAAGTTATAAAAGCTTGCGTTTGAACGTCAACTTTTAGAAAAAGAAACGCTATTTTTGCGTTTAAACGTGTCCTGCTCTGTTTTCAACGCATGAAACCGCATTCTTGTCAATTCACAATGCGTTGAAACACATCGTTTTTATTTGCAACGCGTTTTTTTAAATTAAAATGTCAACTGAAAACAACGTTTGAACACGTGACAAGAAAATGCATTTTTTTCTCCCCAACAAACGCTACCAAAAACATGGTTCGAACGCGTTTAATATTATGCATTCGAACAATTTTTTTTGACATGTATTCAAATACGTTTTATAAGTAAAAAACGAAATCTCCTTAAACAAACACGTTAAAACGCCTTTCTTTTGCTGCGCGTGTCTTGAAAAATTCGTTTTTTATGAACGCGTTTTCCTAGAGAAAACGGATATGCTAGAGATGCATTGAAACGAAAGATTGAATTTATGTGGTTTGAGTAAGAGGGCGTGTGTGGGTGTGGCGGATAGAGATCAGCGAGGTGAAACTTTTTAGTGCCGAAGCCCATTCTGAAATCCGAATATATTTTTTATTTCTCTCTGATCCCGACTCTAAACAGCCCCGATTTTTTCTCACAAATAACTGCCATCTAATATGGGCGGCATTATATTGACGGAGAAATATAGACAAGCTTTGATTGCTAGTCAGTCTATCGGAATAGATTGTAAAAAAAACAAGGTATACTTTCCTGCTCTTTCTCTCGTTCGTTTCTCTTCGTTTGTGTGTAAAAACGAAAATAACTCGAGGATGCTTATAAGAAAAATGAGATGATTCTGTTAAATACGTGGATGCAAGTGGTAGGTGAGGATGTGAGGGTGCGTGACGTATTGGTACGAACGTCGGTATGATGTGTGTTTGGTTTTCTGTACAAGCACACGTACACTCAATCGACTGACAGCACTCACAATCGCATCCATCTAGATTCTCTTTTTTAGTGAAGCTCTGAATTCTGACTATCAGATATCTTTGTCTTTCGTTTTCGTTTGTTTACTCTTTAATTAACTGTGAAACTAAATAAATTTATGTGAGAAAAAAAAAACATTTTTCGAGGAGTATCCTAAGATATTCAGGACCCCGGCCCCGGTCTCGAAAATTGTTTTCAGCCAGCGCCCCACCTCAACATCGGCGGGGTCGAGGATCCCGGGGTTAAAGTGTCCCCACTGATCTCTAGTCACGGGTGTGGGCGTAGTTAAAGGCAAGAGTAACACTCACAGCCACATACCTGCACCAACACCTACAACCACACCCATACCCACATCCACATCCACATCCACACCCAGCATGTATCACCTTATATCAAGCCCATGTATCGATATAATACCATCAGGGTGTGACTGTTGTTCACCAACGCATCCACACCCACACCTGGCATTTATCATTTTGTACCATATGGATACATGGATCCGATACAAGATGGTACATGATGGTACATAGTTAGCTGTGAGCCGAGTGGTAGAAGTTGTATCTGTACTTGCGCCTCTCTGCATAATGATGATCCAAATCGAGAAATTTATGATTCATCGATTTTCCTATAGACAAACTAAAGGGTGGTCCAAAAGTTTCGACCCCTCTCAGTAAATCGACGATATCTATAACAAACTGAAACGAAGTTATTGATCAAATTATTTCATTTTGTCGAGGAAAATTAGAACTATCATCTGAAAACAGAGAATTCGAAATACACTAATCTATTACAATCCTATGGTCATTTTAAGTTACTAATTTTGAGTGAAAATTTTTAAGTTACATTTTGTGAAAAAAACAAAGAAATCTTTAATGTTTGAGCCGTTAAAGCCGAGCCAAATATTTATTTCCACATGTTTGTAATAGATACTTTTATATAGTTCGATAGAGTTCAACAAGCTCTACAAAAATATGAATATCAAGAAAAATTCCAATCCTGCTTTCAATATATAACTCGAATGAAATCAAGCAAACTAATAAAAATCTTATATCTTTCATGAGCTGGTATGCATAAGTTCCAAAAACTTTAGCTGATCGACTGTCAATTGATGTTTCGAGATGCAGTGTTACATACTGAAGCCGAAAATACCTCTTCTGAGCTGCTTGACTAGATGAAACAGTCAACCAGCTAAAACTTTTGAAAGGTCAACTTACTCTCTTTAATATTTGATACATAAAATTTTTCTTGTTTTTTTCTGGTTTCCTTTAAGTTTCATATTCAAAATCAGATCAAAAGTTTTGTAAACATACATATTATTGTAGAGCTTATCGAACTCTCTCGAATTATGTAAAAATATCTAGAATACGATATATCGCTTAAAACGTTACAAATATATTTTGTTGTTCCAAAAAATGAATCGTAAAAATTTTCACTCAAGATTAGTAAAACGACCATAGGATTGCAATGGATTTATGTATTTCGAATAATTTTTTTCCAAATGATAGCTCTAATCTTTCTCGACAAAATGGCATAATTTGATCAATAACTTCATATAAGTTTGCCATAGATATCATCGATTTACTGAGAGGGGTCGACACTTTTGGACCACCCTTTAGTATACGAGAAGACAAACCAATTTGTCATCAATAACCATTGGTAAACCACTGCAAGATGATATTGTAGAATAGATGACTAAAAAGATGCTTATTTAAAACTTGAATACATCGTTAACTATAGATCATTATTACGAAACATGAAATATAACTACATAAGAAAAAGATAGGAATCATCGCAATATATAGATATCACTTTTTAAAATTTTTATTCNTATCAAGTCTTTGTTGTATAGCTTGTGTTTTAGCAGTTTTTGGTCGAGTTGAAAGGCCGGCTTTCATTTGAAACATCAAATGATTAAACCCGTTTTCTTCTCCCTGAATGCATTTAATAAAGGTCCAAATATTTGGATGAGATTTAGATAATCTTGAATTGAGTCGATTATGAACACCTAAAAATGTGTAAGATTGAATAAAATATCTAAGTACTGAAAAATGATGGAAACCCTCAGCATTATTATTTGTGCGGATTTCTAATCCATATACATTCTATTGTTTTAAATCGACTTTTTTTATCCATTGATTTTCAAAGTACTGAAACAAAGGTTTCAATAGATCAATCTTTTGTGGTGGTACTTGAAGAAGTGATTCATATAGATCATCAAAAGCTTGTAAGACTAAAGACAATGGCAAAAGAGGAAGAGCCATAATTTTCCTAAAAATCATTCGAAGGGGTGGGTGTGGGTGTGGATGCGGATGTGGGTGTGGGTGTGAGTGAAGGGAAGACTTACACCCACACCCCCACGCACACCCCACACCCACCCACACCCCACACCCACCCACATCCACACCCACCCACACCCACACTCACCCGCTAATCATTCTTCATAATTGATTAATACAAATAGAAAGTTTCTTTTATTCTTAATTTCAAACATTATCATGAGAGAGAATTATTTGTTAAAATTTTTCTTTCACTAATTTTGCGAAAACTACAATAATTATAAATAATAAAGGAAGCACATTCAGAGAAAAAACTTCAACCATAATGAAATGAAAATATGGAAGAAAATTTACTGTGAATAATTTCTCTTTTTTTCATGAAAAGTAAACCATAATTTGAATTGTTTCTTTGTACGATGAAATATTGCGTTATTAGATATGAATTCATTGTCAGGTAAATGTAAATAATCGAGTAGCAGCTTTCGAGTGAACATTTTAATGTTTATTTTGTCTTCAAAATAGTGAAAAAAAACCTTTTAAAACAGAAAGACAGAAATAACTCTATCAGTGCTACGGTTCTCATCCATTATACTTTCGAAGCATTCCATCATTCTTCTTTTATATAATAGATTTTTATTACATGGCAATGAATATATTCTTTGAAAAGAAATGCAAATGTACAAGTGTTTTATGAATCAATATGATCTGGAATCTGTTATGTATCAGTAACAAATATTGAAATAGATAAAATAAATCACATATCACAGAATATTGTGCTATAGAAGAACTCTTCATCTTAATTTCTAGTACAAAGATTCAAGTGGTTAATAGTATAGTCTCCGGAAAAATTTCTGGGACACTCAAGAATGGTTTCCCAAAATGTTATGTTTCATTCGAATTAAACTTTATTTATATGTTAAGTGTATTTCTTCATGAAGCTTTCAAATTATACCATTCAAAAGCAAAACTTCTGATTTTCATGTAAAACAAAAAGAACAAAAACTGTCCAACAGCAAAGTTTTGGATTTTATAAAACAATTAATAAAAAATTATAGAACAAATTATAGAACAAATTATGGCTAAATAAAATTCAGTAGTCTATACATTTGCCTTTAACTGCAATGCATTCTTGAATTCTGTGTGACATCGAAAATACTAGTTAGTCACATAATTCTGGTTTTATTGATAACTATGTCCATATATCCCAGAACTTTTTTCTCTTGGACGATTTTTGTTCTTTTTGTTTTTATACATGAAAATCAGAAGTTTCGCGTCTGTATAGTATAATATGAAAGCTTCATGAATAAATACACTGCATATATAAATAAAGTTTAATTCGAATGAAATCTAAAATTTTGAGAAGCGATTCTTGAGCGTCCCAGAGTTTTTTGTGTAGCCTGTATTCTTTTTTTCTCGATGCATTTACGATATGTTTTTATTACAAAATTATAAAAGACAATTCCGATCTCAACTGAATTCTAAACTTATCAGCGACATCATTGTCTGGAATAGGAATTGGATACGAGACAATTTGACGAATCTATCGGCCATTAGATCTGTCTACACAAAAATAAAAATCGAACTGTTGTATAACCATAACTAAATGCAACTTTACTATTCGATCCGAAGCAGGCTCTAAGAGCTGAATGACAGTAACCAATATCACTATCAATAGGATATCGACGTGTGAATCGGTGTTCGTGAATGGGCAGTCGGAGCAAAAGAAGTCTCCCTTTTCCTACACTCAACCACACGTATGTCTTTGATAGAAGATCTACTTGAGCACTCATCAATAAACTAAATGGAGACTATCATACATGTCTCGTTATTATTCAAATTGAAAGTTATATACAAATGGCAGCATTTTACTTCGTACAAAAGTAGCTTGTGTGCACAGTATCTCCTTGTTTAGAAGTATCATTATTTAGAATTCTGCTCACACTTCCAAGCAGCTTTATACAACGAGAAAAGTCCTCCTTTTGTCGTAATATTTTCAAGATAGATTGTTTGTTGAATAGTAGTTTTGTCAGTATCAATGTTCGTTACATGAAAGAGTGTATATGGTAAGATAAGAACTTCTCTTTCATCTTCGAAATCAGATATTCCAGGTAAATCTTTCGATAAAGTAAACAGTTGAATAGCTGTATCGCATGTTTCTGCAAAGTTGAAAACCATTAAAACTCCAATTTTCTCTTCAGAGACATTTCCAATGAAACTCAATGCAACATTTTTGTTAACGGATGATGAACAAAAACTGTTGGTCACGAGAATACTAGTCTTATGTTTAAATGCCCATTTATATGCTCGAAGATCTTTTTTAGTCATTGTTAAACCACGATAAGAGCAACCTTGATAACCACGATTTTTCAAAGTATCGAGTTTAAAAAGAATTGGGAACAATAGACAATCGGCACTTGTACCTCTGCCCAAGTGTTGATAAAATGGTGTTTCAAGTGAATAAAGGCGTATAAGATGTTGAACATTCTTGGATTTATCATATTTAGCAAGAAGTTCACAAGCTTTCTTATAATCCGGATGTGATGAAGTAACACAAGCATCGATAAGATGTTGTATCTTTTGTAAAGCTGCTTTTTCGTTGAGATTGACAGCGAGATCAGGATCATATCCAGTTCGCTTCAAGAAAGTCGTCAATATTGGTCGCCAAATAGATGAATTTAATACAGTTTTCATAGAATTAAAACCTGCTCGTACAAAAACAATGTCTCTTTCTTCACTTCCTTTTTCAATCCAATCATTGGGTGGCGTATCATCGTCTTCTGTTAACTCTTCGATTTGAAAAGTAAATAGACGTTGAATATCTTCTATTCTATTGGTAGAGAATCGCTGTGATTTGGATGGACGATGAAACAGTTCACGAATCTCATCATTGTGAGTCTCTTCATATGCTGTCAGACCATATCGATTTATTCGATGTCGGAAAATTCCATTTTGAAGAAGAAACTGAACAACATGAAAATGACCCATATAGGAAGCTGCATGTAAACCTGTACTTCCATTGGGTTCAAGTTGATTTATATCAATAAAATCAGTTGAAAAAAAGATCTTTCGAACAGAATCAAGGTCACCATTTCGACATGCCCAATAAAAATCACTGGCTTCGCCTTGTTGAGGTTTACGAAGAACTGATGCTTCTTTTTTTTCTTCTTTACTCCGCGTGTTTCCCATTTCTACAACAACGAACAAAATTATTCCGATTACGCAGAAATTCATACGTGTTTTTATGTAACGAATAGCCGACTTGAAATTCGATCTTATCAGTTGATACTCTATGAAAAAACAGTCACTAATAAGATCTCTCATTTTTTTAGAATTTATAGATTTGATCTTGCCTTAAAAAGTTATGGTTTGGCGAGATCGGTATCTCTTTTCATTTTAATTAGAACTACTATTCTCAGAACACAATTTACCCTTTTCACTGCAAACTTTCTCTAAGAAAACGACAAGGCAATGATCTCATAATAAACAAAACTCGCTATGAAATTTGTTCAATGATATAACTATCTTTCTGGGACATTCTTAACTAGGGTTGTCAGATAAAAAACTTAGAAATCAGAAATTCTTGTTTTCAAAATTAGAAAAAAATCGAAATGTTTGCTCTGAAAACAAAAATTAAGTATCAAGGTCAATTTTTTGCAAACAAATGATTGCTAAATAGACGTACTCGTAGAAAACGCTTCACTTTTATTAATTATCAACTCATGCTTGATTTCTAAAGACATTTCATAGTAAAGAAATGCAATACCAACAATATATGGTTTATAGTTAGAAATCATGCACCGTAGCTTAAGGATGTTGATCATATTCGATCAAATATATGCTCTCATTACCAAACCAACTAGTTTGTAATTTAGATCGTCCAATGTCTACACAGATCGAAATATTCGAATTTCGCGATATTTACAATCTATCATGTGCTCACATTTCAAATTTACCTTAGTGTTTATTTTTATTTTTTCGTCATGCTTGAATAGAGTATGACAAGTTACATGAAAAAAGATCAATATCACATATATTCAAACTCAATTTTTACGGCAATCATAATTTTGTGCCTATAACTTTTTTTTTATTATGCCGTTTATGTAACACTTAGAGATGCTTACATGTTACGATAAAGAAAGTTTATGAGATTTAAATGCTATGGAAGAATATCCATGCATTATGTTCTGACGTTGACACATTATCAGTATGCGAATTTTCGACTCTACTCATGTGGGTATAAGAGCGATACAAAGACTAAGAAAAGGCAAAGAAAAAAAATGTATATGAAAAAGAAAGGTGAAAAAAGAAAAGAAAAAATAAACGAAAAGAAGATGAAAAAAGAAGAAAAATTAATGGCGGGATGTAATTAATACGAGTGATAATAATAGGACTCAACTAGCTTTTCCTTTATGTAACCTTAATTTTGTTTCATTGAATAATATCCATTTCAAGAGCAGCGACTCATGCTTTTCCAACAGCTGTTTTACACAATTACTACAAAAAAGCCGGCCAAAGTGATCATTCTTTCTTTCATGAAAATTATTCCAAAGAAAAAAACATCATTATGAGAAGGCAAAAGACCAAGACCTGTTGTCTACATAGGGTCTGGGTGTGGATGTAGTGTGTGTGCGTGTGGATCATTTCTAATGATAGAAAACTTCGCATCCACACCAACACCAACAGCAACACTCGTAGTTCTCTTAAAGTTTTTCTCTTCAATATGAGAAGCGAACGCACATTCTTTTTGAATATTCGTGAAAGGAAAAGAATGATGTAACAGGAACTTTACCACGAGACATAAATGGTATTTTCAGGAAGAAATTTTCTTCAATATGGTACGAAAAAAATTAATTGGTTCTAGTAAAAACGCTTTTATTTCCCAGGATGAATCTGCTCCACATTGCTGGCTACGTTGTTGTTTCCGGTCTTTTGGTCGTGTTTTTCAACGAACTTGAATGTAGTTGTCGCATGAATTAAAAGAAAATCAATACCTATCTATACTCTTCATGTTGATATTTTTTACCATAGCCTAAACGTTGTCAGTTACAGATTTTTATTATTCTGGCATGTTCAGAAGTATTTTAGGTTGACTTTGAGATATTATTGTAAGGCATAGAGCTTTGCACTTTTATTCGTATCTGCGTGAAAATTTTATTCCTATGTTAGTAGCACTTTCTTTAATATCTCTTGATGTCAAAATCTAAGTTACATTACCCTGATAGTTCAACGCTTGTCTATAGATTAGCTAAACATGATCTATAGCAGATTTCCCCTAATAACGTCGAAAGCAAAAATGTCGAAGCTGAAATGTCGAAGCTAAAAATGTAGAAAATACAAATATCGAAAAATACAAATGTCGAACTATAAAAACATTGAAATGTAAAAATGTCGAATATTAGAAATATAAACGAAAAAATTTCCAAAACATATATATTCTCATAATATTTTCAATGCTTGAAATTGGCGAAGTGTCACAGAAACACCCGTAACCATCCGCACATATGGCGGTTTATTCAATTCATGCAAGCTGAAGAAAAAAATGTTCAAACAATTATTCTTCAGTGGTCTTCCGGTGCATCGAAAAAACAAAATGTACGAACAACAGGAAAACAAAAACGTATTTGTACTCTGTATCAACGATGTAATGATGGTGTAATTAATTCTTCTCAACTTCTTGCTGGATTGCCGTATCTCATGGGAAATAAAATATAGTTATAAACTTTATATCAATACAAGTTTGTTCCCTAATTCAAAGTCTTTCAGCATTTTATCTTTATTATTTGTATAATTTTTTTTCTATGATTAAGAACTTTTCAACAAAATAAATATAACGACTTTTCTTCAATCAAAGAAAATTTTCTATACTTTCGACATTTTTATCTTCCGATCATTTTACATTTCGACATTTTATTTTTCGAGGTTTCTATTTTCGGCATTTTGCTGTTTCGACATTTTTTTTTCGAAATTGTTATCATTCGATCTTCTTACCTTTCGATATTTTTTTGTGAAATTTTTCGGCATTTTTACCATTCGACATTTTTTCTTTCGATCAAATTAGAATTAACCCTATAGCATTGCTCGAAAAGCAAACAAACTATTTTTGTAATATGAAGAAATCATCAACGACTTAAAGTTAATTAAACTAATAAATAACTGTGAGATAGACACAACAAAGTGAATTAAGGGGACTACTAACTAATAAACGAATCACCTGAATAATGTCGAAAGTGAAAATGTCGATGCTAAAATGTCAAAAATAAGAATGTCGAACGTAACAAGGCCGAAAATAAAAATGCCCAACAGGAAAAACATCGAAAATTAAAGATGTCGAGAAACAGACTGTTCAGATAGAACTGTCAACAGCAAACATTTTTATAGTATGAAATTACAGAAGTTTCATATTGATGTAGAATGATTCAAAAATATAATATTTATTAACATATTTTGAAAATAATTATCTGTCTAATATTGATTTATGGAACGTATCTCGATATGACGTGCGCATCAACAACGTATGCGAGGGTAAGAATACCAAACAAAAGTTAAAAGGTTTTTATTTTCTTCTTATAGGGTACCACAATCGGATGAATAGTCGGATTTATAGGAATCATCCCAATATTTGGCTGTTGATCAAGTTTTTACAGAATGAAGAAAAGAGTACAATGTATATCAATTCAATGGTCAGCTGGTGCCGCTCGAAAGAAAAATCCTCGAACGATATCTATTCAACAACGTATTAAAAGTCTATAGAGTCGATATAATAGTAATCAAATTAATGCTTCTCAACTTCTAGATGGATTCGCAACTGTTGTAGAAAAAGAAAATAAATAAAGATGTATACATATAACAACACTTTATTTTTCAGTTGCACATTTATTCACTATTTGAGTAATTCTGTCTTCGTTATATTTTTTTTAATAACTGCTCTATTTTTAATTCTTAATAAATTCTTTATTCCAACAGTAGAACAATAAAGTTTCCTCTACTATGTTTCTATTCTTTTTTTCGACATTTTCGGATTTCGACATTTTCATATTTCGACATAATAATTTTTCGACATTTTAATGCTTCGACATTTTATTTTCGGTTTTACTTGTATTCGACATTTTTATTTTCGAATTTTTTTTTGTCTTTTTTTTCGGCGTTTTCCTTTTCGACATTTTAACGTTTCGACCAAATTCAGGTTAACCGAATAAACATTTATCAATTGATCGCTCAAGAGAAAAGTTAATCAGTGAGATCTATTTCATGTCTGTCTGACTGGTCAGTTACTGAGAACAACGAAATGAAGAAACCTCAAAATATGGAGAAAATTTATTGTTGTGGATATGCTAAAGAGATTTGGTGTTGTATATGTAACAATGTTTACTATCTCGCATGATTGGAATATTTTATCTTTGCAACAAGGCATTTCTATGCGTTTCTTATCGCTCGTTACTTTGCATATTCTTCTTTCTTTCTTTTAACTTTTCTTACGATACACCGTATTGCGAACAAATTTATACAACATGCTCACATCAAGTTGCATACATACAAGCATGTGCGCAAAACGATATACTTGAGTGATTTTCATACGTTGAGTCTTGCAGACGAAATGAAAAGAAAGTATATTTATATCTGAAAATATAATGAAGAGCAAAAGTAAAACAAATTAAAATAGTTCTTTGATTTTGAAATGCATAATATATAATGTTACGAACATATAAATAAAAAGGCTCAAAAAAATATTCAACACTTATTATGATGTGCAGTTGATATTAAGGGTGTGGGTGTGGGTGTGTGTGTGGGGTGTGGGCGTGCATGTGTGGGTTTGGGTGTTTGCTGTCTCTTTATTTAAATCCACACCCACACCCACACCCACACCCACACCCACCCATACCCTGTGGGTGTTGATGTGGGTGGGTGTGGGTATGGTTTATAAATGTATCCAGTATTCACACCCACACCCACCCTCAAGCACTATTGAAACATGTTGTCTGCCCATTAACTATTAGCCAGTGCACTGCTGCTCACATTTCCAGCATTCTCTTTATACTCTATGCTACCAGAAGCAAAACTTGAGAATATGCTGCGCTCTGCTACAATTAAATAAAAATCATGTCTATACGGTTAAGATGCTTTATTAATATCTTTACTTTTCTGCAAGCTGAAGTGCATCTGTACTCCTATTTATTTGTTAGCTCATCAATATGTTACTGGTTAAACTAACGATTGAAAAAAACATCTAACAGAAGGTCATCCGTGTGTAACACAAATCAGTTCATTGAGAAAAGTAATTGTTAATCGCTTACCACTCTTGTTACTGTTAACATTTACGCACATATGATGACGCATTTACAGCAGATAAATTTTTCGTATTAATTTCAGTATAGTTACACGCCTCATCTTACCGAAATATTCTTCAGAAAATTCTTACAGGTTTACATAAAATACTGGACACCACAAATGCTGCATAATAACGTCATATATTGTCTTGTGTATTTTGCATAATATCCTTCGGATAACAAACAAGATACACCATTTTTGAGCTTTCTTCTCGCGAAACTTCCGCATAAATTACTGGTTACTATCAATGCTGCAACAGTACCTGCAATTCTGAATCAAATACGGGGGAACGAAGGGGGATATGATTAATTTTCAGGTGACTTTCTTTGTATCAAAGATGGCAAATACTAGATAGCATATAGAAGACAACCCTCTTACAGACTCTTGTCTTGACAATTTTGTAGATCTTGGTGATTTCAATTCATACTGAGAAACGGCTTCGCTTCTAAATGAAATGTGGAGAATGAAGTTACTCACGGTCAGAGATCATGGAGCTAGGAGGACTGATTTAACAGTTCTATTCGCATAATATTTTCATAGAAAACAACATCTGATGGTTCTTTCAACAATACGTAGTTAAGCTCGCTAACTCCACCATAGCCTCACAGGGTTCACCATCTGTGCACATCGTTCAGTACAAGATACCTTCCGTTATATTGTAGGTGATGTGCACTAAACAAGCTATAAAAATTAGCCTTTTTGCCAGTTCTTTTCTTGATAGTTTTGCCGATCTTAGTAATCACTATCAAAGCTAAGATAACGGCTTCAATTCTAAATCAAATAGTGGAGAACGAGGGCCCTCATGATTCACTATTGTTTTTTCAATGTCTTTATTTATCATGTTTCGATATAGAAGTAGCCAAACAATCGAAAGTAGAGATAATAAACCTCATCAATGAATAAATAATCCAAGAGAAAGAAGGGTATGTCGACAAAAAATTTCTTCGAACAGTGATCGAACGAAATAAATGGGTGACGATATCAAAGCACGACAACCCACCGACCAACAACAACCGGATTACGATGCTCGTCTAGCCTAATATTAACAATTCGTCGTCAATGCATTGATCAATGTTCATCGAGACACTTGTGAAGTTATTCAAGTCGAAAAAATTATTCCTTCTACTGGGTAATAGCCAAGGAAGAGTATAGTCGGTATACATACTCCGTTTATTGCAAAAAATAGCTACTATATATAGGTATATGAACAGTACGATGGATATGGTAATATCTCAGTGCGTTTGGAAAAAATTCATATGACAGAACGAGAAGAAAATACACACATGTAGAGAAGGGAAATCACAACATATAGAAGAGCGCGCAAAAGTTTAAGGCGACAAAAATTATGTATAATACTTCTTAACACACTGCATGGATCAACACGCTCTTCGAAAAAATCATAGCAACCATCTAAAATATTGTTAATCGCAGGTAACCACAAGCGTACCTAAAAATTGTACGAAATGATAGTGATCAGCTTACGAAATGCATATAGTTTAATGTATTGAGTATAATAATAAATTGAAAACAATCCTCGTGATACGTGCGCAACCTTTCGTCAGATATTGCGTACTGATCTGGGGTTTGGTTTTCGTGCAGCTATGATTTCAGGTGTTATTTGTTGTTGATGCCGTCGTCTGTCGCGCAATTTCGTCCATCATTTATCCCACCAATATTCTTTGGGAAGTGAAAATATCATGACGAATGGCAGGAATAACATTACAAAATAAGCAATAAAATATATCATCCCCAGTGTACTACTAGCGGAAAAGGACCAAACTCCAAAAATGGACAATGTCTCATAGATAAGCATAGGGCTATTAAAACTGGAGCAAAATATTGAAGCAGATAATAACTGAATTGTCATTTTACGATGTTTTCGCCACACAATCGACTGTCTTAAACGAATATGTCTATGCCAAATAACTCGTATAATCAAGGCAATATCAGATATAATACTGAGAAAAGTGATAGATATCCAATTAAAAAACATTTGCCAATCATAAAGAAATGGATCATATTGATAGCAAGCAGAATAACCACACCATGGTAGGGTGTAATAGTATGGAAGTGGAAAGTCACATGCGACGAAAATTTGACCTGGCCCATTAAATAGTATTGAATACATAGGAAAGATTACAAGTGGAATATAATGCAAAAACAGTCGTTGTTTTGGAGTCGACAACCATTTCTCATGAAAAATGAGAACATGTCTCTGCAGTGAAGCCACAGCAATAACCATGATCATCACTTCAAATAGATATTCCACCAGAAAAGACAAAAAAGTGGTGTTTGAGGCCAGACATAGCCAAGCCAAAGGTAGATTATATAGAACGGAACATCCAATATTTCAGTGATAAGTGTGATACAAATAAGAACAATAATTGAATGATTATTTAATGCTTCTCGTAGAACACGTTTGGTAAGCAGCTGGTAAAGATGAAAGAGCGAACATGCAATTGATAGACTGTTCACAACAGTCAATAGCCATAGTCGCACTGACCTAGCGATAGCGATATCCTCATCATCAATTGTTGATGTCTCATTTCGGCTGGAAGCCATGACACACAAGTTTTGAGAGAAAAGATGATGTGAGAATATTTGTCAGGCGAGTTTCAGTAAAATGAACGTTGATATTATCATGCTTTAATGTCAAAGAAGGAGAAAAAAAGTGTATTTTCATAATTTGCACGGTCCAATAAGTATTTATCTTGTCACCAGCTGTCAGATTCCAGTAGTTTATTCATCTCATGTTTCTATTTTGGCACTATTCAGAAGAGGCAAATAGGCGTTATGCAAACTTTGTCACTGTGTATTAGGGTATGCTTCTTTACTCTATGAGAAGAACCTGTTCGAAACAGTATTGTCGTTAAAGGATGATCATTGTCATCTAATAGAGATTATACCACCAAAGACTTTGGCAAACATATGGAAAAGGCCTCTATACAGCACATTCAATTTAAAGATAGATTTTGGAGCTAGGGTGCAAACGTGAGTTTGGATATATGCTGCCTTACTTAAAATGTCTCTAGGAAGAAAGTTATTACATTAAAATCTCCCGTAGTGGACACTTTTCCGCAGTCCCATTTGCACAAAAAAACTCTTTAAATATTAGGATAAATTCTGTCGATCCTTCCGATTGACATCATATTTTATACAATTCTGATCAATTCGACGTTTTTGTGAAACTCACTATGAAAATAGTGAGTGTAAGTTTCTATCCGAAATTTTTCTGCTTCCCTTGCAGATATCGATGGGTTTTGGAGTCTATGGGGATTTTAATTTCAAACTGAATTTTAGAAAAGAAAAAAACATGCACTTTTCGATGGACGGAGGACTACGGGGCTAAAAAGAAACATCATTCGCGTTATCACCACAAATAAACCACTTTGTAATCCTACGCGGCAAATAGTCGTTTATATATTACTCATCACTTAAAAGATTTACAATCCTTTTTTTAAAGCCCCCGCTCTTGAGGATTAATCTCGACTAAATAGTTATATACTCCCTTTTTTCATGAATGAAAGGGGGGGGGGAGGGCTTTGGAGATCTTTAGAATAATTCATTATTTAATAGCAATTTACCACTCAAAAAAACAATAATTTTTTATTATTACGACATAACTAATAAAAAAAAATGAAAATAATTTTTTTGAAATAAGAAATTTAAAATTTGATGAAATATTTTTCGAAATAAAGCTCATTTAACCGATCAATAAATATGCAACAGTGATGTTTATCTTATATTTATTTCGATCGGAATAGATGTTTTTTTTTTGAAAAAAATATAGTTGAATTTTATGAAACATCTCGAAGTCATTCTCGGATGATAAAACTCCATTCGAGAATTGTCACAAACTTTTCTATAGGTTTCTATTTCTCGACTTCGAAAACATTCACTTTTCTCTATGACATTCGATTTTTAGGATAATTCTTATTCAAAACGAAAATATTTATTAGAAAATAATAAACAATAGAAATGTCTTCTTTTTTTTTCGTTTTCCTAGAATTTTCTATATTTATCAAATAAAATAACTTTAAATTTTGTTCAAACAATATTAAAATCCTTTTTTATTTAAAAAGCCTTTGATCATATATCTTATAATCATTGATAATAAATTGCAGTAATAAATTCTATATCAATTGATTTTCATAGATAAATAACCGTTTCTATTTTCAACAGATAATATATATGATTTGTTACGTTTTACTATACTTATATATCACAAATAATTTATATAAATATATTTTTGGGTGTGGGTGTGAGTATGGGTGTGTGGGTGTGGGTGTGGGTGTTTGGATGTGGATCTTCTCCTGTCTCACACCCACACCCACACCCACACTCACACCCACATCCACATCCACACCCACACCCACACCCACACCACCCCACACCCTTCAACAGTAGACGACAATCGAATTCCGCGTTACACATATTTGCTTGTATAGATTGAGATTTAAGATATAACTGGTACGACACGTGTAGTTTTTTGACAAATTCGTTTTTTCAATACATTAAGAAGTTCTCGATCCAGATAAAATGTTACGAATTTTTCAACAGCTACTGTCATTGATACGGCGACAATACCTATCCAATAGAATATATCGATGTTCAAATGCATATAGATCGTTGTTGGTATGCCTCCACATAAATAAATTCCAAATAGAATCATTATGTTACGAAATACTTCAAAATCACGATTTTGTTGTCGATGTCTTCCTTGTCTTGTAAATGCTTCAGTAGTACTATGCCTGACTTGACAATAAACAGACGCATAAATTATGATGATGAATGCAGTTGGTATGGCATAATATGCAATATAAGTATACATATTATGTATCGGGGTAGATTGAGTGATCCAACACAAAGCATGTGGACGAAATTGAATATCTTTAGTAAAAATCGATGGTAAATTTAACAGAAGCACTACGGTCCATTGAATACAAAGAAGAACATAGTGAGCTTTGAACGAAACAATCCAACGATATTTATGGACTAAAACTATGAGGAACGATCGGGATATAGCTTGAATAAGAAAAGAATAAATAATGCCTGTTATAGTTAGATACGCGAAGAAGCCTCGCCATCGACAAGACATATCATTTGTATCCCATCGAATGAAGAGAAGATAAACATATTGATTTGATTGAGCAAAACAGTAGAAAATCGACCAAATACAAGTATTTCCAATCAGTAGATGATTAACAGTATGTAATCGTTGATTGCTGACAATCAATACTATGATAACACAACAAATGATGAAAGCAAGGATAGAAAAGCTGACCGAAAGGGGAATTACAATAGAATATTTCGCAATATCACTACTCAGAACTTCCGTGGTATCAATTGTTGATGATAACAAGTATTGAGAAAATTCTTTATTAGTATCATTGACAAGAGTATTTTTCCAGTCATCTAAGTCCGTCATGAGGAATAATAGTTTTCAGCTCAATAAATGATAATATTTTTAAATCATTAGATTCGTAGACTTGAAACTACATATAATAAAAATGAAACAAATAATTTGATTGAATGATGAAGATGAAATTCACATGTCGTAATCGAATAATGGTTGCATGCATATTATTAAAAAAAATAGAATATGTTAAGTTAAACAGTGAGAAATAGGTTGACTTTGCTTGGTTATTAAATCTGAAAATTAAGCTTTGAAAATTGAAAAGAAAACTCACTTATCATGAAGTTCAAATAAAAAAAAATGAACTCAAGTCATTTAAATCCATTAAAGATGCTAAATTCTGGTTACCTATTACGTTCTTCATGTCGAGCGTTGAAAAGATTGCTTGTATCAAGCTTTATAATCATTCTCTAAACAAGATTTCTTAATCCGCTTTACATAATATAAACAACTATGTTATTTCATGTCTGATATATAATATCTTTTCTTTTGCCATTGATATTCTATTTTAATGAGGAATCTCAATGTCATTGTTTTCATTTAAATATTCCTGAATTTAAAACAATAACAAACATATACTACCCAAAATAGAAATATCATTTCCATCGAATATTTTATAATTATTCTATTAATTGTGAAAAGCTACAAAAAAATCGTACCTAAGATCATGATATAATACGCTTTTGTTGCATGATTGTAAAGGTCGAAAAAAAAAACAAAGCAAAATATTTGAAACATCAAAAACAAATTTCTCGTGCTAACAAAAATTCTTAAACGTGATTTATTATAAAAGCAACTATAACATTCTATTGAAGATAGTAATTATTAAAATTTTCTAGAAATAACAGATACATTATTGTGGAAGTATTCGAATGGTATTTCTTATTCAATAATAAGATCCGTGTGAAATAATATATTATTCTTATAACAAGATACGCATAGAATAATAATTATCTCAAGTTATGTGTTTTAGAGGACTAGTCATAAAAAACTTCGTCGTTTTCTTTCTAGATGATTTCTGTCAGACAAGAAATTTACTTAGCTTCAGTACTCTGATTCTATTGAAGGAAAAAAAATAGTTTATATGGAGTAGTGCATTCATTCTTTGTAAAGACTGAGAGTAAGATTGACATCTAGTCTGCCTATTTATTATGTAAAGAAGCTAGATTATAAATGAATACATAGAAAAAAGAATTGCCGGAACATGTAATCAAGGAGGACAGAACAAAAGTCTCTCTAGATAAAATAAAATAAAAATTCTTTCAAATATAAGTGAATAATGAACTAAAAATACAGAATATCAAAAGCTTGGTATCGTTTCATAGATATTATATTTATATATCATATTGTTTTGCATACCTTTAATTATCTGTCAAAATATAAACAGAGTGCTACGAAATATCAAACAATTCTTTGTGATTAAAGGCAACAACGAAGTAAAATATTATTCAAGTGAAATAAGAATTATTAATCGACGAAATTAAAACAAAATGGATAGAGTTTTTGATATTTAATACATTAAAATCGAACATTTGTTAGAAAGGCGATAAATATCGTCGGAAGGATGTGAGTAAAGAAAACAAATCACCTACTTACATTTTTACACTTCAAGAAATGAATCAAAGTCGATTGAGAATTATGTGAATGAAATGATTCAGATCGTATCATAAGATACAATGATATTGATTCAGAGCATCAATCACTGAATGAGTATTTTAATAGAATTCTGTTAGTATCAAGAAACGCTCAAAATTCTACGAAAAATTACCATAGAAATATCTAAAATCATATCGATCTAGTCAATTCACGCATGGAAATTACTGAGACGCATGATTCAATGACAATGTAATCAAATGCACTAACATATTTTGAAAAGACATTTATAATACAACAATCAATTGCCTCATTCAGTTTTCTATAAATACCAACAGGTTCTATAGTATATAAATATGTAGATGCTGATTGATCAGCACTTGGTCGGTCGGGTAGATCTGAACACATTCCTTTAGCAATTGTAACATGATTCATTATTGTTGGTAACATGTCAATTAAGGCTTCTACAGCAATTTCTAGTGAGACCTGAGGATATTTTAGGTGCCATTCAGTTCTTGGTAAATTGTGTTTGAATATTGATTCATCGTCATAAAATTGGTAAGCCATAGTTAAGTTATTAACTTTCCGACTTATAGTAAAGATTCGATAAGAATTGTGACAAATTGTCGATCTAAAACAGTCAAAAATGGAGATGAAATTAATTGTTTATATTTTCATTTTCTATTGACATATAATATTATGATCAAAACATAACTATCCTGACAAAGCTTTTCTAGATCCTACAAGACTTCTAAACCGGTTTGCTAGCAGTGTTTAGTAGATTGTTTGGGAGAAAAGCTGTTTGGCTAACATGATACAAAACATATGGTAAAGAAACTGACTATTTCAAAATAATCAAACTCTATTTCCAATGTTGCAAGACGAAATATTAGAATATTTACTTAGGTATGTTCTATTCGTCACGTTAAACACAATATAGTCTTAATTGATAAAGTTAATCTCAATGAATTCACTTGACTAAAAAACTACCGATATACTGTATTTTTGGTTATTTTTTTTTGGGCGAGTATTCATTGAATAATAGACGATTGGAAATCTTAAACATTGCCATGTGGTATGACACGATTGTCTATATTATTAGAGTAGAACTGCTACAAACTCTGAACACTAGAATTCGATACGATAGTTTACTATTAACAATACACTTTTCTTAATTTTATAAAATCTTTGTCATTTATTGTTGCAGATATTGAAACAGGTTATCTATTTGAGAAGAGTATAGAAATTTTTACATTTTGTTCTTCTTTTCTTTTCAAAGAGTTTTTTAATTATTTGAACTGCTTGTATCGACTTATATAAAGGCAGACGAACGTTTAAAGTGTACCTAACAATTTGAACAAATGGAAAAAAGCCTTTCGCTTTTTTTCTGTTGTTCTTTCTTCGAAAATAAATAGCGATAATGAAAAGATTCATTTTTTTAAAAAGGATTATGAATCAAACTACTCCGATTGCCTAACTAGGGTGTGGGTGTGGGTGTGGGTGTGGGTGTGGGAGTGGGTGTGTGTGGGTTTGGGTGTGGGTGTGTGTGGGTTTGGGTGTGGGGGTGTGGGTGTGGGTGTCGGTGTGGGTGTGTGTTGGTTTGGGTGTGGGGGTATGGGTGTGGGTGTGGGTGTGGGATGCGGGTGTATATTCTCTTCACTACACCCACAACCACACCACCCACACCCACACCCACACCCCCCCACACCCACACCCCCACCCACACCCCCACCCCCACACCCCTACCCCCACCCCCCCCCACCCCCACCCCCAACCACCACCGAAGAAACGA